>JAASFY010000054.1:0-52629 GCA_023334035.1 Globisporangium okanoganense | reverse complement strand
TTTTTATTCCAATGTGAAATTTCAAAAATATAGAAGGGATTTGAGGTTGTGCTTCGTAACCTGTAAAACATTATATTTTGATCATATTGCTTGATTTCTAAAACCTCTATTCTTGAATACCGATTTGAGGTGATGTGCCCCCTTGACTACAGTGGTCACCGCAATTAGTCTGTGTGTTTTTTTATAAAGGTTCCTTATATAAAGTACTTTTTTAGGGTTTGCATGCCGTGTATCTCTATCGATTTTTGGCTAATCAACACACTTGAAACGTGTCTAAAATCGGCGTTCTCCAACAATGATTGGCTATGAATATGAAATCTGACAGGTGACTGGAACCATGAAAACCTAGCCCTACGGGCCACTATTATGGCAGTGAGACTAATTGCGGTGACCACTGTAGCCAAGGGAAGACTGTACTACATTTTGATCGGACAAAAGTGACCCGGAACCGTGCGCTCACGGATTCAATGGTATCCCATTGAATGGAATGAAATTCGAAACGCTCATTCTTTCAGAGAAGTCTGACTTCAAATCGTTTAGTGTGTACCACACTAACCTTCCCGCCCCTGATTAAAATCCGAGCTTATTCGAATGCGCTCACTCTCGCGTCTTGGGCCGACCGACCACCTCGATGCTCGCGCTTGAAGAAAAACGCGAGCACGCGCCGCCTCCGGACGCAGCAGCTTCAGCCGCCTCCGCGCACCTCGCGGCCGCCGAACGCACGCTCAAGAGCGCCATGGTAGTCACCCCTAGCAGCAGCAGCAGTGGACGCAATGGCCCGTGGACGCAGTGCACGGCCTCCAAGATCAGCGTGTTCTTCCTCACGTTCTTCAGCTACGTCCTGTTCCACGCGTGCAGGAAGTCGTTCTCGGCCATCAAGGGCGAGATGAGCGCCGAGCAGTGGATGCGCTCGTCCGTGTACCCGAGCGACCAGCAGGGCCAGATGTACGGCCTGCTCGACACACTCTTCATGGGCTTCTACGCCATCGGACTCTACATCAGGTGCGCTGTTGACGATGAACGTAGTAGGTAGCTCTTGGCTCCTATCTTTGTGAGTCTTAATGCTGTGTACCTGATGCTATGACAGTGGCGTGCTCGGGGATAACTACGACCTGCGCAAGATGATTGCGGGCGGCATGTGGGCCACGGGCGCGATCATCCTGCTCTTCGGACTCGGCGCGCTCGCCGACATCCGCTCGCTGAGCTTCTACGCCATCCTCTGGGGACTCAACGGCCTCATCCAGTCCTGCGGCTGGCCGGCCAACGTCGCCGTCATGTGCGTTACTCAGTGCTTCTCTTTGCTCTGCTGTATTATAGAAACTGACGCTTGTGACTGAACGACCGACTACAGGGGCAAGTGGTTCAACCAGAGCGAGCGTGGCGGTATGGAATCATCTACCTTATCTATCATGTTTCTACCAACCTAATGCTCATTGCTATGTGCCATTGTCTTCATTTACACAGCCGTGCTCGGGATCTGGAGCGGCAACGCGTGCTTTGGCAACATCGTCGGCACGGCGCTGGTGGCCGTCATGTTTGAGCTCTTCGACAAGACCGTCGCGTGGAAAGTGGCACTCCTTATTGCCGCATTCCTCGTGACGCTGTACGGCTTCATAATCTATTTCTTCCTCGTGCCGGACCCAAAGCTCGCCCCATATCGCCACTCGACGCTCGAAGACGCCAAGCCCGAGGTCGCCAAGTCGCCCAGCGGCGGCAAGGAAGACTCGATAGAGATGGAGTCCAGGTCCTCGGCCAAGAGAAACGAGAAGGGCATCTCGTTCTTGGACGCCTGGTGCATTCCGGGGGTACGGATGGGTTTATGTTGCTTTTATGTGTTGTTATTTTACTAATATCTACTGTTTTTTTTGTGTATTTATCCCTCAGGTGATTCCGTACTCGCTCTCGTACGCGTGTTTAAAGTCGGTCAACTACGCGCTCTTCTTCTGGCTGCCGTTCTACCTCACGGTCTCGCTCAACATGGACAACTCCAAGGCCGGTTTCTTCTCCGTACGAGCCATTTGTTCTTCTTCTCTATCAGATCAGTATATATATATGGCGATTAATGCTCTTAAACTGCATTTCTTGTGACAATGCAGATGCTATACGACGTCGGCCAGATCTTCGGTGGGTTCGTGGGCGGCTTCGTCTCGGACAAGATGGGCGTGCGATCGCCTATCGTGGTTGTGATGCTCCTCTTCTCCTGGTAAGTAGCACTTGTATTTATTTTATTTCTCATAGTGTGAAATATTTTATCATATATAATTCTTGCTTTTTGCTATAGCCTCGCCATCTACAATTTCCACGGCTCGTCGTACAACATGACGGCGTTCCTGCTGCTCGCCTCGGGCTTCATGCTGGGCGGACCAGCGAACCTCATCAGCACGGCCATCTCGGCGGATTTGGGTACCCACGAGAGCATCGAAGGCAACGCCGCGGCACTCTCGACGGTCACGGGCATCATTGACGGCACGGGCAGCATTGGCGCCGCGTTCGTGCAGTACTTAGTTGGCTACCTCGCGCAGTGTCACAAGGAGCCCAAAGGCTGCGACCCTAAGAGCCCCAACTGCATTGAAGTGTGCTCGTGGGGACCCGTGTTCATTCTCCTCGAGGTCGGGACGCTGCTAGCGTGTGTCTGCCTCACGCGGCTGCTCTACCACGAGATCCTGATCATCCGGAATCGCCGACGCGGCTGTGTGCGCAGCCAGTAGATAAAATTTCCCGATAGCCAAGAAGACAATGGTGGCCTCGGGCTAGTGGGACTCGAAGAGCGAGAAGTATCGACTCGCCTTCTGCGCGCCGACGCCGCGGAGAGCGGCCATTACGTCCTCGTTCGGTGGCCGGCGCTCAAGAATATCCTACAAAAATCACAATCACAGTGTTCAGCCCCCCAGCAAAATAATCAAATAAATAAATAAATGTCCATTTACTCACCTGCACCACGCGTCTCGAAAGCGCCTCGCGCTTTGGCAATCCGAGCTTCTTGGTCTCCGAGAGCACACGCTGGTAGAGGTACTCGATCTGGCCCTTGGGGATCGCCTGGGCACCACTGGTGCTCGTAACAGAAGACCTCTTGGCCACAGCGTCGTCTTCTTCGAATGCCAGCTCGGCCAGGAGCTCCGCACTAAAGCTCTCGTCGTAAGCATCTTCTGCCAGTGGACCACAGTTGCAGTTGCGTGGACAGGCCTTCCCATCGTAAGGAAACCCGAAATGCGCATAGAGAAACTCTTTTCGACACTCGCTCGTGCTGCAAAAGGCCACGACCTCCTCCAGATTCACATGCGAACTGCCGTTCGAGGCGCTGAAACTGGAGGACGAGAGCGAGTCGAAGGAGTCGTCGCGCTCGGTCGTGATCGCGTTCGCGCGGCTCTTGTCGCTCTCGTCGAAGAGCAAAAGGCAGACTGCGGGCTTCCCGTCTCGACCTGCTCGACCCTACAGTAAATATGGTGGTCATTGTGAGTCTTTCTGTATCATAGCTCTTCATTTAAGCAATGGGGGCACGTACAATTTGCTGCAGATAGGACGATAGAGAGAGCGGAAGCGAGTTGTGCACCACGAAGCGGACGTCTGCGCGGTCGATCCCCATCTACAGACACCCACAGGTTAGTTAGTCAGCTCTCATAGAAGATACGCTGATACTTTAAACGTACCCCAAAGGCGCTCGTCGCACAAATGATGGAGAGCTGGCCGCCCATCCATTGTTTGCGCACAAACTCCCTGCGCTTGCGTGGCAGTCCGCCGTGGTACACGCCCGCGTGGCAGCCGATGCGCACGAGTGACAAGCACACATCCTCTGCCTCTTTGCGCGTGAGGCAGTAGACGATGGTGGGCAGGTGCGCCACTTTCTTTGCGATGATGCGCACGGCAACAGCTGCGGCGAAGGCCGTGGTCGAGGCGCTGCTGGTAGTGGACACGGGCTTGCGCACCACCTCGAGACGCAGGTTGGCTCGGTCCGTGACCTGCTGGACGACCACCATCTGCTCGTGAGGCTCTATTGTTTGCGTACTGATACCACTGTTAAGCATGTCGAAATCCGCACTGCTGACAATCTCCAAATGGAAAATGGCGGCGAGCTGCGCGATCTCTTCGTCCGTGACGGACGCCGTGGCGAGCGTGAGTGGCAGCGAGCTGCAGAACCGTGTGCGCCACTGGCTGAGCTCCAGATACGCCGGGCGGAACGTGTTCCCCCACTCAAGTACGCAATGGGCCTCGTCCAGCACGACGCGCGCGATGCGACCCTCTTCGGCCACGCGACGCACCCACTGCTGCATCTCGGCGTTCTGCAGCAGGAACTCGGGCGTCGTGTACACGAGCCGCTGGTTCGCCAGCAGCTGCGCCAGCGGAAACGATTTGTTATTCCTGCGCTCCTCACCAGAGACTTGTACCGCACTAATGCCTTTACGTCTTAGCGCATTGACTTGGTCCTGGGTACGCATGCATGCAATTCCTATTGAGCTCAAGTCTTCCCACACAATAACATCAGCATCCATAAGCAATCACGTACATGCATGAGCGCGATCAGCGGCGACACCACAAGCGTCGTCTTCCCGGATGCAGCTGCAAGGGCAGGTGCCTGGAATGCGAGGCTCTTGCCTGCGCCAGTGGGCAAGTGCAGGAAGACCGAGTAGCCCTTCGTGGCGCACTGCACCGCCACTTTCTGCGCATCGGTGATCTGAATGCGCGTCTCGCGGTTGCTCACATCCAGCAGCGTGCGGTACACAGCGTCCAGCTCAGCAGCAGACGCAACAGCAACAGCTGGTGAGCCACTAGACGCAATGGACGCTCGTCGCCCATGTGCAGACGACATTGAGCCGCGCACGCGAGTCGCCCACCTCATGCTCCGCATTTTTTTCACAGTTTGTGTGTCAATTTTGCTTTTGAGTGGTGCTGTAAAGTTCGTACCGGTCGACTTTTAAGTTCGCATTCTCATTTTTGAGAAACAAGCAAAATGGCGTCACACGTTGGCAAGGATCCGCTCACATGGGTACGCTGCGCTCGTGCAGGACTGTTGCTGGACATCACACATGCCTACTAAGACACGAGCTCTATGCGGGTGTTGCCTGCCCGTATGTGTAGAGCTTTGTGAAGCTGTTTGCGAGCCAGATCACGCAGGAGCTGGTCGAGTTTGAGGGAATCCCAGGCAGCCACGCGTGGAAGTGGCGCCATGACGGCCTCTGGCACACGCGCTTGTTTACGAACACGCAGGTTGTCGGCGTCCTTGTGTCCATCCAGGAGCGTGCTGATCGAGGTTCGCGTGTGTTTGTATCGCTGGCTTACTGTATTCGTTCGCCCACTGAGCTGACTGCGTGTGACTCTGTATGATGCTATCTATATAGTCGAGCTCCTGGTGGACGACGGCACAGCGCTCGTCAAGGCCGTGCGTTGGAACCCGCCGCCGTGGGACAAGAGCGTGGTGCTCGGCGACCTTGTGCACGTGGAAGGGAAGCTCAAGACTGACAAGAGCTGGAACGACGGCGTCACTCCGTGAGTGTGACGAGACTTTGGTTCATCACCGATTTGTTTGATTCATTTTCACTGGTTAACCGTGTATATTCACTGAAATCAATTTGCATAGAGATCGCGAAGTCCGAGTCACGAAGATCTCAAAAGTCGACGACCCGAATGAAGAGCTCCTGCACTGGGTGGACGCCATGGAGCTCTCCAGAACAGTGTACTCTGCCAACCCAACGGCCAGCAACATTAGTACTGCAGTTGTGATTGAAGACTCAGCATCGTCAACATCCCCACACACCACCAACACCAATTTAGCAAAGAGCAGGTCGCGGCAGAGCAGTAGCACGTGGGATCAGATTGCAATGGACGCATTTTTCCAGCTGACGGTCGACGCGGAGGCGAAAGCGCGCTTCCTGAGCCGCGAGCGAAGCCAAAACCACGATGAGCTGCTCGTCGAGACGCTCGAAGAGCTACTTAACGAGCAAAGTGGGCTTCAGGAAAGCAGGAAAACAACTTTAGAGAGCAGTGGTGACGATGACAACAGCATCAGCAGTGATGACTCGAAGGCCGTGCGCGTGACGTTCATCAACACACTCGAGCGAATCGTCTGCAATCACCAAGAACGTCCACTCTCAGACGCCACGCGAGCCAAGGTGATTAGAAATTTGCGTAAAGCCTTTGCGATTTTGCGTAACTCGGGAATTTTGTTTCTCGAAGACGAGGACTCGGACCGTCACGTGATGCTCAGTTTCGAGTTTGCGCTCAAGCCAGCGCTGCTGCAGTTAGTACGAGGTACGTGTGCGTTGTTTTTTATTTGTTTTGAGCCTGTTGCTATTGCTTCTGGTGTAACTATTGTAATAATTGCTGACTGTAAATATGCTAAATATTCCCATTATCAGAGCATGACCGCGGCATGTTGGAGGTCGAGGTAGCCGAGTGGGTCACACAACGCAAGTTCCAGAGGTTGCCGCTTGAGTGGCTCGAGATTTCGCTGCGTCGATTGCTTGAGGCCAAGCAAATCACGAAGCGAGAGGACTCGCAGCGCTTTTATCTTGCGACGACGCACGAGTGTGTAGAGAACCAACTTTCTGTGGAAAGTATATGAACAAATTGTATTGTTAAATAGAATAAAGCCGTGCTGCTGATCTCACACTCGCTATATCGACGAAGTTGGCGTTGATTCGAGGTAGTAGACCCAGGACGGGAGCTCCTTGTGCGACGGACACGACACGAAAAGTTTGCCAGTGATGCTCGGCGTTGCCTGGAGTGACGACGATTTGCCTCCAGCACCAGCAGGTGTAGCAGCCCCACCAGCGACGGATTGGTCCACTTTGACAGTCACCACCTTGCTGGACTTGGCTGGGATCGAGAGCGTCTTGGTGGAGAGCGTGAAGCGCGGGTTGTCGACCATCACTTCAAATTCCTTGGGCGTCGAGAACACGTTTCGGAACTCAATGTCCTTGGTCGACGCAAACACGAATGGTCCCTGAGGCAATGGCGGTACAGAAACCCCCTGGAGCGTGCACTTGTACTCGCCGACATTCTCAGCGAACAAAGTGAGCGTGTCGCGCACTTCTCCGAGCGCCTCGGGCTCGAATTTCACCTGCACGACGTTGCTTCTGCCGTCCCAGTCTCCCGTGCTACCGTCAATCTTAACTGTGCCTGGGACTGAGAAGAATGTGGTCTCGCGCACAGAGCACGCCAAGTCAGCGAGCTTGTCTGAAAAGGTCGTGAACGCGAAGCTCTGGATCTGTGAGCCGCCTAGAGGAGCCTTGAAGTGCAGGATGCGTTCGATACCAGCTGGCTGGGTCGCCAGCACGAGTTTGTAAGTGTATTCACCCAGCTCCGCAAAGCTGATGGTGAGGAACGCTTCGACTGGCGCGTCCAGATGCAGAGTAGGTCGGTACTCTACCTCGTAGGATCCCTCTGGGCGACCGGTGATCTCAGTCAGTTGACGCACGCGAATCGCTGGACTCGTGCATTTCCACCAGTTGTCCTTATCAGCAAAGCTCACGATGCGCTGCGCATTAAATGGGTTCTCGATCGTGATGACCTTCTTGAGCGATTGACGCACAGGAGCTTCAAAGTGTAGCGTCTCGACCTCGGTCGCCTTGGTCACAATGACGTTGACATCGTAGTTCAGATACTCGCCGTTCTCTGGATTCTTAAACCGCACCACGAGACTCGCTGTGCCTTCCGTGTACGAGAATAACTTGAGCTTGTAGTTCCGCGTGGCGCCACCTTGCACTGTGATTGAAGGCGGACCTTGCGCAGTAACCGATTCGCTTGCGTTCGTTTTCTCAATCTCAACATCGAAGGTTTGCGCAAGTTTCAGCCAATTTTTGACTGTCACAGCGATCGGCAGCGTCTTCTTCGCAGGAGTCGAGAGCGAGAGCGTGCCAGCTGAGACAGGGGCCGTCGCCTTGCCCAACACGTTGTAGAGCAAGGCAGTGCCGTCGGGGATCGCAAAGAAGATGGAGCCTTCCAGCTGTTCCGGACGGTTAAACGCATCATTTTCATCACCACTGCTTCCGCTTTGAGATGATGACAGCGCTTGGTGCGTCATTCTCAGTGGGCAGTAGACAATATCGACACTCGTCTTGCCTTCTACAGGCACCGTGACGCTCTCCTGACAGCTCCAGTGCTCGCCAGTGACGACAGGAAACAGGTTCCACGGAGAGTTGGTCTTGTTCTCAATCAGGATTTGTTTCGAGCTGGTTTCGCGCACACGCGACTCAAACTGGAGCTCCTGGATCGAAGAAGTCGCCTGTTTGACGCAACCACCAACCAGAGTGAGGTACACTGGCGGTGATGCGCCTTCAATGACGCACGCCAAATGATCGTATCTCAGATCTGGATTCGCTACAGCGGGCTTGAACGTAATTTCGATGGTCTTGTGGTAGTTTGGTGCCACCGTACCTTCTACGGGCGAGACAGTGAAGTCCGGAGCGAAATTGCGCGGGTTCCACTGGAATTTGGCTGCGACATCGCCGCGATTCTGAAGACGCACCTTGCGCACAAGCTGGCTTCCGAGGCAGACTGTGCCGAACGAAAGCGTGTCCGTGTCGAGAGAGATCTCCATGCCCTGACAGCAACCAGAGAGTGTCACGAGCTTCTTCTTGCTGCCTGCGACATCGATGAAGACGTCTTTCTGGAACGCTGGGATGCGCATCGTGGGCGCAAATTTGAACTCAATGTCTGCGGTCTCCTTTGGTCGGAGCACGATCTCTCGCTGCGACAGAATAGAAATGCTGAGCATATCCAGTGAAGGGACACCTGGGGATGTCACCGCGTCTCCATCCATCAGTTCCACCGAAATCTTCTTCTTCGCGCGGTTCACAATTTTGATCGTTCGAACCACGTGCTGGCCGATCTGGAGGGCGCTGAACGCCACGCTCTGCATCGAAGGGTTCACGAGCTCCACCTTTGGAACGATGCCTTCGCCTCGGACACTGATGCTGATTGTCGACGAACCGTTCACAGTGAACGGGATCATCTCTGCGTATGTTGTCTCTTGGCGGGCGGTGAAGATGATCGGAACAATGACAGACTCGCGTGGTTCGAGTACCGTAGGCGGACAGTCGACGCGCAGATGCGGCTTCTTCTCAAACATGCAGTCCAAGTCGATTCCAATCTCCGGATCCATGTTGAAGATGCTCAGATTTATCGTCTCAGAGATCGGAAGTGCCTCCGGTTCGCCAATGAAGCACGGACCAAAGTCGTGCGTCATAAACGAAAACTGCAGCGAAGGCGGCACAGCGTTGCCATGCAGTGCAAATAGGTAGTTGCGTGAGCCCGCGATGGTGCATGCGAGCTGCGTGCCGTCCAGCGAGCACTGCTTAAAGGGCGCAAACGTGAGTCTGCACGTCACCTTGTCGGTTTTCTTAACGGTGCCCTGCATCGGCTCGATCGCGAACGCAGCTGGGAACTTCGGTGCGCTCCAGTTGAACTCAAAGTTGAATTTGCCCATATTGTGGATCACGACTGTGCGCTGGAGCTCTTCATTCACACGAACACCACCAAAGTCCAACAGGTTGCCTGCGCCCAAGAGCACTGGTCGCGTATCATTCTGGTCATCAGAGGCGATCGTGAGCGCGTCGTGGATGCTGTAACCTTCGCCCTTGATATTCAACGACAGGCGCGTGGGCTTGCGCTTGATAATGCAGCTCAGGTTGAAGTTGTACGTCTTCTCCTCCGTTGGCACAAACTCAATGTCGATGTTCGAGCGGCTGTTTGGAGGGATGACGCCACTCAACGGATGAACCAGAAGCGCTGGGATCTCGTTCGCAAAGTCCAGCGAAGCCTTGTCAAACACAAAGTTGAAGGGAATGTGCTCATGGTTCACCAGCGCGATGCTCTGCAGCGCCTTTGTACCAATGAGCAGCGTGTTGAAGTTCACGCTTCCCCGATCCAGAATGACGCGAGGTTCGGTTGTCGTACCAACAAACAGGAAAAGCTGGTTCACCTGGAAATGCGGGATCTGGAAGCGCCAAAACATCTCTTGGAGCTCCAATTGCTGTGGAGTGAACTCAAAGATCATCTCGCAGCGCTTTCCTGCTAGCATGAGACCCTTTGGCGTCGCGCAACGGAAGCACGGGTTGATCTCTGCCTCGGGCATCCACGTGAACTCGTACGAGACGTTCGTTGGGTTCACGACGTAGAACCGTTTCGTGTTGCGCACACGAACGCCCAGCGACTCCATCTCAATCACCTTGACCGACGGATCCAACGGACCGAGCTCTCCGTTTGGGCCCAACAAGTGAGGAGCTCTTCGCTGGGCGTAGTCGCTGCGGTCGACATCGAAATGGCAAGCGGGACGGAGTGACGAGCCACGGACTTCGATCCGCAGAGAGCTCGACGACTCATCGTCATCGTCATGGTTGTCGTGCGCAGGCGCTGTATTGAGCACCAGTACGTAATGGTGCTCATCGACTTCCATCGGTGCAAACTTGACAGTGAACGCTTGCGTGTCCTCTGCAGCGATCGTGCCAGCGTCAGGGTTGATTTCAAACGGACAGTCGTCATCCGAGCTGCTGGCTGAGACTGGGAACAGAAATCCGTCACTGTCGTTACCAAATGCGCGCTCGAATCTCCACGAGTACTCTAGCTTGATCTTGCTCTTGTTGCGCACGGAGATGCGATGGCTGCAGACCTGGAGCATGAAGGTACGCTTGAAGTTGATGACTTTCGTGTCGCACTCGAACGCCAACATGTCTGCGGCTGCGAAGCACTTGAGGTTGATCTGCGACGAAGATCCAATGATATCGAAGGCTGGCTCGGGAAGCGTCTCATCGGATCCCTGGGCAATTCCATGCTGTGCTTCGAATGAAACTGTCTGCGTATTCTCATCCCAGTCGCTTAAAGACTGTGAGGAGGGCTGCGGATCTTTGTACGAGATGCGCTGCGCTTGCAATGCAACACTCTGCGGATCGTAGATCATCGCCTTGGACTCGAGCGAGCCTGGTGCAAACGTGGCGCGGATAAGCTTGTACGCCTTGGGTTTCAAGTGTCCAATTGTAGGTGTAAACGCGAACGGTGGGGTCTTGGGCCAGACGAAGCGAATCGTCTCACTCGACTGATTGCAGAGCGAAAACACTTTGACGTCCGTTTGAGGCGACGAGACTTCGTGCTGGTCCAGAACGTCATCATCACCATCTTGGTTGTGGCTAGAATATGCAGCGTGGCTACTCAGCCGGATGTCGTCAAAGTGGAGCTCGTCGTCGTGACCAAACGGCAGATCTTCAAACACCAGATCCTCTCTGTACCCGGTCCCGACCAGTTTCACTACAGTCTCGTCGAACGGATTGTTGTGGACCGTGATCTTGAGAACCGAAGTCGTCGGCTCGTCGTGCATCTTCTGTGGTTTCAACTGGAGAATGAGCGTCTCCGTGGCTTTCGGAGCAATCGAGACAGAGCCGTTCCCGAGTGCAAAGAAGAAGTTCGGGTTCGACTGGATGGAGAACAACACCGTCGCTGAGAGAATACCGTCATTGCGCAGTACGATCTGCAAATCTTTGGCTTTCGATACCCTCACACGACCAAAGTTGAGCAGCAGGGACCCAGTTGCTGCGTCGCGAAGTGTCGGCTCGATCACAGACACGCACGGCATCGTGCCTTCTCCACGAAGCTCAAAATGCAGCAGCGTGCTATCATTTCCATTGACCAATGAAGGAGATTGAGTTTGAGCTGGGCTGTCATCCACTTTGGCTGTAAACCACGCCTGGTACGACGTGATCGTGGTTGGTTTAAAGTAAACGCTGACGAATCGGTGCTCGAGAGGAGGGATCTCCCACACAGATGGCTGCACAGTGAACGCCTGAGGAGGAAGTGGTGCGCCAGGCGATTCACTGTTACCCCCGCTCGATCCTGGGGAAAGCTGTGCGCTGATCTGGAACTGCACCGTCGTGCTCACTTTCGTTGGATTCGTGATCTTGAAGCGCTCAACGGTGCCTTTGGAGCTCACTGCAGCGATCATCGCACCGAATGAAAAGAGTTTCTCCTTCTCAGCAAAAACGACGCTCTGGATGCCGAGCATGTTGATCAACCCAACATTTGCATTCGATGACGACTGAGCTGCTTCTAGTCCAATGGAACGCACAACGATCTGCTCTTCAAAGATGCTCTCAAAGTCGCCAGTCGTGATCCCAGGAAAGCAGCTCTCGCCGACCAATTCGTACTGCAGCAGGTCAAAAGACGACGACCCTGCCGTATCGAATGGATTGCGACCAGAGATTTCAATGTAAAGCAGCTCGCGGTAGACTTTGCAGTCCTTTGGCTGGAAAGTGACGTCAAGACCCACGATCACGCCCGGATCGACAGATCCGCAGTCTGGTGCGATGGTAAATTGGCCGATAGTGAGAATCCCAGTGTGCAGCGCGGTCTCAAGTGTCAACGCGTCATCTAGTCCCGCGCCTCCATTCTCAGGTGCTGACGATCGAACACGGTATTTGAATGGGAACTCGCCCTCGTTTCGAATCTCAATACGTTTCGTTTTTGCCTGGTCGTTGTACTTGTGCGGACCAAAGTTGATGCCTCGATTCGGCTGGACGCGGAACACGCTGAACACCGACCGGACTGTGGTGAAAACAGTGAACTCTCGACACGGCTCACCGGAGATCATCTCGATGATCGTGCATTTGATATCCTTGCAGTCGCGCAGAGAGACCTCGTGCTTTGCATGAAGCGTCACACTCACGCTCGAGACGCTGTCTGGCTCGAGAACCATCTCCATAGGTTCCACTTTAAAGAGTTCTCGCGATGAGTGTGTCCTAACGCTGATGAGGTACTTGATGTTGTATTTCCCTCGGTTGCGAATATTGAAGGACCGCGAGTGGCTCTCTCCAACGCGCACGAGGCCGAAATCGAGACTTCCATCACCATTCGCACTCGAGCCTGCACCTGCAGTGCTTTCGATGCCCGCACTGTCTTTGTCAAACGAGCTCACGTCAATCTTATACGCCTCGGCTGCGATCACGAGTGGCAGCACGCGGTTGCGTTCCTCAGCACTGAGCGCACTCTCTGCATCTGAAAACTGGATCTGAATCTGGCGTTTGTAGATCGCCTCGCAGTTTGCCGTGAACGCGACCAGCACCGGAGCTTTCTGAAGCGATTTGATCGTACCATCCATCGGGAAAAGTTGGAAATCTGGCGGGAGATCGTTGCAGAGCAGACACCAGGAGATAGCGATGGGCGAGATGTTCTCAATGAAGAACGTCTTCTCTTCCTGGCGCTTGAGCAGCAGCTGCTCAAAGTCTAGCACCGGAGGAGGAGGTGAGTTTTGGCGAGCGGACAGAGCGACATCGGGAGGGGAAGTAGACTCAGTCTCCGAGGTGCTCCCAGCAGCTGGCTGTTCCCAAGGCCCTCTGAGTTGTAGTGACGGCGTGCAGCCAAAGCAGCTCACTGAGAACGGGATGGGCTCTGGATTGTCAGTCACACAGCAAATGAGATTGTTTTCGTGAAGTCCATCACCTGTCGGGCTTGTCCAGAGCTTCACTTCTTTCGTTTCGCCCTCTGCGATTTCAAGAAACGCAGGAAAAACAGCAAACACGCCGTCATTCGCTTTTTCCATCGCGAAATCGACTCGAAGCGGGAAAGCGCTGGTGTTGGACATGCGAAACACTTCGACATTGTTGGGACTCGTCTTGGCGTAGTGGGCAAACTCTTGCTCGGTCTCAGGTACCTTGGTGGTGCCATTGAGCACGATGAGCGGTCCGAACTCAAACTGGTTCTTGGACAGGACGAACTTCTTTTGCACGAATGCGCTCTCAGGTCTGCTCTTCACGCGACTCATGAACACGTTACGAGGGTCGCTGTTGATACTTGGCACTGTACAGACGCCACGACAGAAGAGCGTAAACTCGCGTCGAAGACCAAAGATCTCGAACCCCAGGTTGCAATCGAAGATGCCGACATCCATCGATGAGAACTGGACCAAGAGATCCACCTTCGAGCGTGCAGGAATGACCCATCGCGACGTAGAATATGATAGGCTCAATTCTTTGTTTGATGCTGTAGGTTGCAAGAGATCATCTCTAGATGCTGGCGCCCCAGTATCAGTTTCGCCTGCGTCTTCTTGCTGATTTGATAGCTTTGACGCTGACTCGACGGATGCGAGAGCCAAGATCTTGAAGCGAGTGACAGGCTTCCTTGGAAACCGCTCCGTTGGTCGTCGAATTACCTGATACTTTGCAGAATTTGGGATCGCAAGGTGGCTTGATTCCAGCTCGCGAATGTGCTTCTCGACTGCAGAATACACCATATTGTGCACAAATAGCGCTGGTCCAGGGTCGTTGATCTGGATGTCCGCCAGGAAATTATCCGGTCGGATCCAATCCTTCATTGTTGCATTCTGTTGCTTGTCTGAAGTGCTGACTAAAGCTTCAGGCTCAGTGGTCAGCGCAGCTGCTAAGGAGGAGCTGCTGGAGTCATTCGGGAGTTGTGGTGTTATTTTCTCGTGCATCAGGAAGCCCACTACGTGCTGCTTGTTTGCCTCGAGAGCGTGAGAGAACTCGCTGAACGTTTTTGTGCTTTTCTGAGCGTCACCTGTTGCGATCAAGACGTCCATTTTCTCACGAATTTCGGATAGGTTTGCCAGCCAAGTTGCTCTGTGTGCAGCAAGCTCATCAGAGCCTTCTGGGTGCGTTTCTGGATCTTGATGACTAGATTCCGCGTGTTTCAGCTCGGCATTTTCACCATCTTCCTCCATCATGTCAGCAGCGAGTCCCGTGAATGGCAGCTGACTCGAAAGAAGCTCCTTCGATGCTACAGGAGTGATCGACGCAGATTTGGTATTGTGGAACGCGTCATCCTTGAGCGAAGCGACCAAGGCTTCGTAGCACTCTTCATCGAAGTTGAGAAAAATCACACGCGCTGCAGCGAGAACTTTCGAGCATGCTGTCACGGCTTCTTCGAAACTGACGAATGAATTCTCAAAGCCATCCAGCACACCTCCATTTTGCAAGTCAGACTGGGAGAGACGCCACAGCAGAATCTGATCCAGCAGCGCCACCACTGAGGCTGAAGACGGCGACCGAGATAGAGTGACATCAGGAAGATCACTCAGCTGGGCGTCGTCCGATTCTGGTAAGCTTGCCGAATCCTTGGATGGAAGCTCTCCAGATGCACCATCATGGTCAATAGAGCTGAGCGTTGTTTCAATTTCAGCTGATTCCTGATCAGATGTGGGCATCAATGCAAGTGCACGACGAGTAGCGTCTCCAAGGGAGTCAAGTTCGTTCATGCACACGTCTCTGATCGCGTCGTTGATGCTCCAGACACGTAGATTCTCTTTCTCTGCCAGCAGTCGGGCTTGCGTCGATTTTCCGCACCGAGGTGGCCCAAGGATGATGTAGTCTACGCCTTTGCGTGGCTTGACGACTGGCTTTACGACTGGATCCTCTTGCGATACATTAGCCAACGAAGCCGCTGACGAGCTCATATTTTCTGCTGTTGATGCCTCTGGTGGGTCCGCATTAAGTTCATCACCACTTGCAGAATGTAGATCATCCGCGCTCATGAGCTCTGTACTCGAAGGCTCTTTCGTTTCCATCGATTCGACTGAAATCAGCCCATTTTCCATGAGGTAATCGTTCAGTGGCTGGCCGGGTGGTCGAAGGGGCATATTTACCAATCCGTCCGAGTTGAAGGCCGACAAGTGCCGAAGTAGCTCCTCGTCTTCCTTGAACGCAGGGTCAAAATCAAGCGAAAAGACTTCGACATCGTAATCCGAGTCGTTGCGCATCTCGATGATGTGCTCTGCAATGCCAGAGCAGGGCAGCATTGGCCCCAGCTCAACCATCGGCGGCTGGAAGCTCAGCCGCAGCTCTGAACCTTCGCCCTTGCAGGTTATAGATCGCGTCCTCGGGTTTGATGTCACTTTGATTGGCAGTTTGATCGCAAAGTGGCGGTTGTCGTCGGGGATGAACTCGACTTGAATATTCACCTTGTTTCCCGGAGCGAGCACTCCAGTCTGTGGAGTGATACGGAAATTGCTCAGGTCCTTCGCTGAGCCCATGGGCTTCTTCACAGTCCATTCTGCTGGAACTGCTGATGTGTTTTGTAGCTGCGTGAACATCGTGTGACAGGTGCTCACTGCCATTTTCCCAAAGTCGAGTGTCTCCATAGAGATCGAGATGTCTGGAACTGTGACGTGAGCGCGAATGGTGAGGATGCATGGAGGTCCGTTCTTCATCACAATCGGCAGCTGTGCCTGATGGACACCCAGTGTTATGTTCTTGCGCGCTTGAAAAGTCACTGTGAACTCCACCGCCTGCTTCTCAGGAAGTCGCACAACACGCTCGGGTTCGATCTGGAAGCCGCGCGAGAGTGCAAGGTTCTTATCCAGCTGGAACGATGCAGGCACGTGACCAATGTTTGTGATTGCAAATTTCTTGATCTTGTGTGTTCCCAGCACCACGTTCCCAAAGTCGAGCACAAACTGCGACAGCACGAACGGGAAGCTCTCCGGGGCGCGTTTCTTGACAGATTTGCTGCGAGCACTCATACTGCTGCTGCTCTCTGGTCGCTGCTGAGCTTTTGTTGGCGGTGGCTCCGAGGCTCGGAGCTCTTCTGAATCAAGCTGATGCTGCATGACTTCAAGCTTTTGGAGAGCTCTGGTCTCGGATTTTTTGGACTCATGACATAGCAGATACTCGGCAAAGAATAGTCTGCAGGCTTCGATTTCAACGTCAAGCTCGTCAATCTGAGGACCGCTTGTGTTGTTATTGTGACCGTGAGTTCGTGAAGGACTGTGGGATCCATTTGAGCGCTGAGCAGATTTGTTCATGGGCGATGGAGGCATGGATCCAGTCGAGTTCGTTTTATCGGCGATACGAGGCTGGGTCGATATCGTTGACCTCGAGTCGGAAGAGGCCAAGGTCATGCTGTTGTTGTTGTTGTTGGCAGCAGCGACCACAGCAGCATTTAAAGTGGAAAGCTCCAGATTCCGACACGCAGTCTTTTTCAGCTCTCGCCACTTGGGATTCTCGCCCTGAATCGTGCTCGACGGATGGTTCTCACGCGGCAAATTGATGTTGACCGACGCAAAGATGCCGACACCGAATAGTTTGAACTCAATTGGCTGGAAATGCGCCACCTCGAGCACGATGGTTTCCTCGAACTGCTCTGGGATACCTGGTCGCAAGCGAACAAGCACCTTTTGCTTGTCGTTCGGCGAGATCTTCCCACAGCTTGGCGTAACCTCCACGAGGCGACCCCTTCCGATCTTCTCGGAGATGATGTTGAATCCGTAGGGCACTTTGCCAACATTTATAATCGAAAACTCTCGGTCTTCAGTCTTGTTGAACAGCACTTGGCCAAAGTCGAGGAACTGCTTGTCCAGCTTGTACACGAGCGATGACGCTTCACCAAGCAGCATGAGCTCGTATTCGGGCCCGCCCTCGACCTCACAGACAACTGTGCTCCTAAACTTCCGATTCGCGTGGCCGTAGAAGATGAATTCGATTCGCTCGCTCTCGTTGGGCTTCAGATGCCCTCGAATGGGTAAAATATCGAAAACCTGGTTGATCGGGATGTATGGCTTCTTCGCAGTCGCAAGCGCGCGAGCCTCTTTCTCGTCTTCGATGAACACCCAGCGGAACGTCGTGTCGACTTTCGAGACATTCGTCACAGCGATGGAAATCGCCTTTTGCGTGTCGTTGAGCGTGCAGCCGAACTCGATCTTGGAGCTCTCGAACGAGAGGTTGGGAAAACTGATGTCGCCCAGCAGGTCTACATTGTCTTTCTGCGGATGACCAATGTACGTGATCACGATCTTTCCGTTAATGACGCGGCAGAGGTGATCGTCTTTGAATCCTGGATAGAACTCGACATTAAAGTCCACTTGTTCCCCTGGCTGCAAGGTCGCCTCCCAGCAATCCAGCGAGAAGGGTGTTTGCGTGCGCAGCGTGAACGACAACGGGAGCTCGCAGACGTTGGTGAGGCTGAGGGGTTTCGATTGGCGCGAGATTTCGATTCCTGGATGGTGCACGTACGCGAATGCGAGCAGCGAGGCGGACGGCGCTAGTCGTGGATTGATAAAATCTCCGCAGATCTCAGTCACGAATGCGACCTTGTTGTTTTTCTCCTTCCCAACCCGCGTTTCGCATACCAGCTCCTCTTGGATGTGCCCTGCACTGGCTGAGAGTCCTTTGAATACAAATACACACGCCGTGCGTGGCTTCAGCTCGATACTTGCCGGAAAGACGGAGAACACGGGGATGACCTCGTTGTTTCCAGCCCCACCAGCACCAGATCCTCCCTCTCGAGCGTTGCTGCCTCCTGCCTTGGATGACTTTGTGTTCGCCGAGCTCTTCTGACCCGGTCCAGTTCTTTTCGCAGCTGTTGAGTTGCCTGCATCAATGAACTTCAGCTTGGCTACTGCAGTCCGGTTGATCCATGTCAGCACCTGGGCGCGCTTGCCTTTGTTTTCCAAAGTGCAGCTCCACTCGCACTCTGCATTCGTCATCTGGTAGCTGAAATCGATCAGTCGTAGCTCGCTTGGCGACCACATCGTCGTGCCGATGCCTTTCATTGCCAGCGGGATAACTAGGTTATCTCCTTCCGTGGTCAAAATGTGCAACTGGTCTTTGAACAAGATCGTATCGTCCAGATTTGCAGTAAGGATGAACTCAACACTGTCTCCTGGCGCCAACGTGCCTTCTTTCTTGTCGATCTGGAACTTAGACCGCGCATTGCGAATAAAAGTCTTGTATGGTGCTGGAATCAGCGACGTGTTGGTCATCACCAGGACGCGCTCGTGGTCCACAAGACAGCTGCAGTTTCCCCAGTGGATCTCCAGCTGATCAATCTCGACTTTTGGACCTGCTGCGATTGTCGTCAGAGTGGCAGAGAGCGGCAACTCTGTGCTCCCAGGAATCGTGATCGCCATCGGTAAGCGGATGCTGCCTAGCTTTTCGCACGACAAGTAGATGTCCACAGCAACTTTCTCAACTGGACCAATGATCCCAGAGAACTCACTGGCGTTGTAGGTTGCGATCGCCTTGGAGTGGTCGTCCTGCTCCCCGATTTCAAAGCGACCGTACAAATGCGTCGATTTGTTCTCCAGCACTAGCGTCTGCTTGTGCGGATATCGAAGGAAACACGTGCCAAAATCGAGTTCTGGCTGCTGGATGACGATATCGGGAACGTGACAGTGTGCCTTGATCGGGATGCTGAGCAAGTCGGAGCCGACTCCCGTGACACTGACCACCAACCGATAGTCGTACGCTTTCACGTTTAGTGACGTGAAGTTGATGCGCACTTCCTGCTCTCCGAATGCATCGAGCTTGCCGTTTGCAGGAATGAGTTCGAACTCCTTCTTCTTGTAGTTCGCCTCTTCTGGGATCCGAAGCGAGTACTTCATCGTGATCTTCGACGCGCTGATCAGTTTCACGACTTTCGTCTGAGGGAACGAGTATGAAACGGCACCGAAATCGATGGCGTCCACGTCAAAGTGGAAAACAGGAGGGATCACATTTGCCTTGAAGCGGACGGCCAGCTGGTCTTCGGAGCCATGGAGACGGAAGCGAATCGGCGTGAACACTTCTCCCAGCTCGTTCGAGCAGAACGTCACTTCGACCTTGCACATAGTGTTCACAGCAAGTGTGCCCGCGCTGGGACTGATCGATATGGTCATGTCTGGCGGCATGGAGATCGGTAGCAGCTCGAAAGTCGCAGGGATCTCGCCTTTGTTCTGGATGGTAAAGTCTCGTGTGCGCTCGTCACTGATGAACACATCTCCGAAATCCAGCAGCTCGTTGTACACCACCTTGGCTCTGGGACCGATGCCCTGTCCTCGTATCTGCAACGGTAATCTCGCCTCCTGTCCGGCGATCTCCAAGTGCGCAAAGCACGAATACAGCAGCGCAGTCATGGGCGAGAAGCAGACGACCACATCCACTTCGGAATGCGGCCACACACGTCCTGTCAACGGCGCCACGACAAAGCAGTCGTCGGCGAACTGCATGTTGTCCTCCATCGTGGCTTTGCGCAGCAACTTGTACTTGTTCTCAATCGCTTTACGCACATCAAAGGGTGACTGAGACGATCGTAGCGGCTGATTGACTTCGTCACAGCCACCGTTCTCTAGCTGGAGTTGCTCCAGCTCTGTGCTCTCCATTCTCGCGAGCTCTTCCAAGATTCGATCGCGTTCGACTTCTTCCTGCGAGAAATCGCGAAACGACTTCCAGCAAAATTCGAGCGTAAACTCACTCTCGTTGCAGATCTTGATGATCTTCCGTGACGCCAGCGAGATGTACGTCGGGCTCGGCTCCACCAGTGGCTGGCTCAGGTACACCTCGACGTTCGCGGGCTCGCCCACCAAGTACACGACTGCGGTCTGCCCCGCGTCATCTGTGATTGTCAGCTCTCCCTCTTTCTCCGACAGCGATGGAGGCGTCATGAAGAGCTCGAGCTGGACGCCCGCGCCTTGCTCGAGCACCGCGCTCTGCGGAGAAATGCCGAAATTCTCGCTCGTCTTGAACGCGAACTTTGCACCGCGGGTGCCGACGTTGTGCACGGTGAACACCTTGGACGTCGGCATTTTGACGGGACAGAGGCCAAAGCGGATGTCGTCGGGGATATCGAGCGCTGCGTATCGTCCTCGTACGCGTACTGGGAGCAGAAAGCGCTCGCGCTCCGTGCAGCAGACGAGGTCCAAGGCGTACTCCTTGATCTCGTGCGGGGAGAACTCGAGCTGGAATGTGATGTCCATGCCGGCAGCGATCTTCCCATCGATCTTCGTTGAATATTCGCTCGTCTTGCTGCTGCTGCCAGTCGGCGGTACCCACGGCGCGATCTTGAAGAACGGCGACTGCGGTGGCTCGATCTTCATGCGACGTGCCACAGTGTCGCAGTTGCGGAAGCTCAGCTTGACGACCAGCGCGTGAAAGGGCGTGTACTCGTCGATCCAGACCTCTCCCGGCGACGCCTCAAAGAGCGGCTTGTGCACCGGCACAGCGCTCGAGACGCGACTCGTGTGGTCGTCCGCGTTGACTAAGTCGATGATCTTGCTGCTCGTCGCGTTGCGCGCCGCGTCCGCCTTTGCGAGCGAGAACGCGTGCAGGATCTTGCTCGGCTTCTGCGAAATTGCACACATACGTACAGCAATATTTGAGTGAGAGAGCGACCAGCTAGAACAACTGCCTGCCATGGAACGTACCATGCGCTGCGCCTTCTTTTCGCCATGACTGCTCCACGTCGCCATACGATCACTCGTCTGGTGCTGAGACCCACTGGAAGGCCGCTGTTCGTTCTGCTGCTTGCTTCACCACATGCGTGGGGTGTGTGCTGGCTGAAGGTTGCTGTTTGTTCGTATCTTGCTCTTTTTGTTGTTTTCCGCAATGAATCGCGCGGCCGCAAAAGGGCAATTCATGAAGAGTCGCGGACGACGCATCAGAGCAAAGCAAACAGCCTCTTCACACAACACCAATAGTGAAGAAAGAGTCTGGAGTGAAGACCGTCGATCACCACCAATTCGACGCAAAAAAAGAAGAAAGCGCGATGCAGATGGAGCAGAACACTCGCCAGAGGTGCGTGCTGCTTGAAATGACAGGAGCGTCGGCTTGCGTGGTGTTTGCAGACTGACAAACTTTAAACGCTTTATCGCAGACACAAGAATGTCGAAACGCACAGCGCTCGGAGCGCAAAAGGCGCTGCACGAAGCACATGTGCGGATTGATTTGGCTAATGTACTGGTGAATCGCTCACACACGTGCATACACTCACACTCTTTCTGTGGTTCAGACTCGCAGAGTAGCAGCAAGCGCGTCGAGCGCAACAGTGACGCTGACGAGGTGCAGACTTGATTTCCTTCCAGCCGCCACACAGTTGCGTTTGGATCTCACGTGTTCGTTGTGTAATCATCACTTAACCAAATAGAACGCATCAGTCGCTGGGTTATCGTACTCATCCAGGAGTAGCACCACCGCCAGTAGCTACACGACAGGCTCACGCACAGCTTCAAGTGCACGGACGAATGCCTCTGGGTCGGTCGCGACAACATGTGCGTCTTCTTATTTCTCGCTGCGTATCGCCACTGCATCCACCACTTTTCATAACGACATCTGTGTCCACGTGCCATCTGCAGTCGTATCACTGCGGGACTTGGAGTCGCGCAAGTCGCAGATCGAGATGGAGCTCGAGCGCGTGCAGCGAGAGCTGCAGGAGCGCCAGAGGAGCCCGCCAAATGCGGCGAAAGCCGAGCGCCCGTTCGCGCTGCTGCCTGCGAGTGTGCGCGCCAGTGGCTCTTCGACTCCCTCGAGTGCAGTGGTGCGGTACAACAGTAGCAGCGGCAACAGCAAGAACGGTCATCTCCGTCATAGCGGCAGCAGTGGCACCATCAGCAGCGGCGGCTCGCGCCAGCACCGGTGATCATTAGAGTCCGACATTATTGTCCAGGTTTGTTACTCTCCGTTGACGCTGACGCGCGAATAACAAATCGGCACATGTCGCCGGAATTCGCTGATATCAGTTCGCGCACGAAACGTCGCAGATTGCAAGAGTGTTTGTCTCTTTATTGGCACGTCATGTCGTGTCGCGTCACGACACTTGCCAATTGCATGGCCCATTTCCAGAGATGAAGGCGAAAGTCACGCACGTCCTCAAGACCTACGGCCGCACGGCGCTGCTCTTCCACACAGCCGTGTTCGCGTCGACCTTTTCGGGCGCTTACGCGGCGATCCGCAACGGCGTCGACCTGCGCGAGACGCTCAACAAAGTGCCGTTCGTCGACCTCTCCAAGATGGACCCGGGGGCTGGCACGCTCGCGCTGGCGTACGTGTCCACTCTCGCAACAGGTAAGCACCTTGTGGTATGGGCTGATGTGCTGCTGCTTGTAAAGACGCTTGTGCTCATTTGTGTGCGAATACAATGGTGTGTGTTTAGGTCCTGCGCGCGGCGCGTTGACGATCACCGCCGTGCCCTTCCTCGCGCGCCTCTTTGCTCGTCACGCGCGACGAGTGTCCAAGTGAGCAGAACTCAATTGATAATGAAAGACAACACCCCCTATTTGAACGAGACGCGATCGCATGGTTTTCTCTTTTGCTCCAATGTGTTCATTACCAGCCCATGAACAACGCTCGCTCAAGTTGATCATCAAGATCCAGTTGCTGCTTGGTGGCGCGTCGATGAGTAATTACAAGAGGTGGATCTATAAAATCCTTTTAAAATAAAACCTGCTTATTGTTATAAGGGGTTTTGCATTTGCCAAATTAACCACACCAAGCATATCAGGCCAACCAAAGATGCGACGCTTCTTTAGCAGCGCGGCGCGCGCGCCAGTCCGCGCGGGCAAAGTGTCTCCACGCCGCGAGGTGCCCGCACACATTGCGCACCCGCCGTACGCCGCCAATGGCGGCATGTCCCACCTCAAGCCGTTCATCCCGATCCTTGACAAGACGCAGCAGCAGAAGCTGCGCACGGCCTGCGCGGTGGCACGCGACATCCTCGCGTTCTCCGAGCCGCTCGTGCAGGTCGGTGTGACGACCGACGAGATCGACCGCATCGTGCACGAAGAGATCCTGCGCCGCAACGCATACCCGTCGCCGCTCAACTACGGCGGATTCCCCAAGTCACTCTGCTCGTCCGTGAACGAGATCGTCGTGCACGGCATCCCCGACAGGTGAGGCTAATTATTAGCACCTTCGATTAACGGGAATGTGGTGTCTCACGATATGTGTGTGTTATGTATAGTCGCCCATTAGAAGATGGCGACATCGTGAACATCGACATCTCCGTGTTCGTCAACGGCTTCCACGGCGACACGTCGCAGACGTTCCTCGTGGGCGAGAGCGTCGACGCCGAGGGCAAGCGCCTGGTGGAGGTGACCAACAAGGCGCTGCTGGGCGCCATCGACACGTGCTGCAAGCCGCGCAGCCGCTTCTCGTCCATCGGCGCATTCATCCAGGAGCTCGTCGAGCGCGAGGGCTTCCAGGTGAACCGCGACTACACGGGCCACGGCATCGGCCAGGAGTTCCACTGCCTGCCGTTCATCCTGCATCACGCCAACGGTGAGCCGGGCTACATGCTCCCGGGCATGGCGTTCACGGTTGAGCCGGGAGTGTGCGAGGGTAGCCAAAAGGTACGCTATGTATCAGTATTGTCGTCATTATGTATCATCCCATATCCCACTCACCCATTGTATTGTTAAAACATTATTAGATCGAGCACTGGGACGACGGGTGGACCGTTGCGACCGTGGACGGTAAGCGCTCGGCGCAGGCGGAGCACACGGTGCTTATCACGGAAGACGGCGTGGAGATTTTGACATAGAGAGGAGGGATAATCGCTATCACATCATTAGACCCCGGCTTTGTGTTCGTAGAGTGCTCTCTTTCATTTCTTGGACGACGACGGCTTTGGAAAGAACGGCACCTGGAGCTTCGTGTCCAGCGGCACCAGGTCAGGCAGATTGTGGTTCTCTTGGTGCGCTTCTCCGTCCACAGATGCGACCCCTGGCTTGTGCGCTTTGCGCTCCTGGTTGGACGCGATGCTGAGCCACGCAAGGCTGTAGTACGAGTGCATCACGTCGGGTCTCGTGTCGGGGAACTTGGCGATGCCGCCGTACATGTGCTGACACGAGTACACGAACGACTGGCAACTGGGGATGTCCACGAATGAGTGCTTGCCCAGCAGGTCGAGCGTCGCGCCGTTCCAGAATGCGTAGCACGTGTCTGGGTCCTTGTTGCAGCGGCCCTGGAAGCCGGCCTGCTGCCGGAACACGAGCCAGCGGACGAGCTCCGACTGGTCGACGCTCAGCTGCATGAGGCGTCCGGAGAGCACGAGCGCTCCGATTGCGCAGAAGACAGCACCAGCGTGGCTCTCAGTGTCGGGTGCAATGCCAATCGCTCCGTCGTACGTCTATCGTCACGAGAGAGATAAACGTCAATTGGACTGCTGGTTGATACGTTAGAGAGCGAAGAGCTCATAACGACAGTGTCATTATGTTTTTTTATATAACGTACCAGACAGGAGTTGATATAGCGCACCATCGCGGCACCGTCGATCCCCGACCAGTCGTCCAGAATGTACGAGATCGCGCAGGCGCAGTACACAAAGCGCATGTCTTCCTCGGAGCCGTACGGCACTGACGAGAAGCTACGAGAGCATTAAAGCGTTCAGATAACTGCGTCAGCATTGGCTTTAAAGTCATTCAAGATCGACTTGCGCCCACTCGTACCTCCCAGTTTGCTTGTTCTGCAGAAGTCGCAGGGCGCCGATCACCGCGGGTTTGTTCACGCGGCTGAGGTCGTCGCCTAGCGTGCGCAGGATGCAGAGCGCGGCGTACGTGGACGCGATGTTGCCCGTGTCGTACCCCTCGCTCACGTACTCAGACTGTGGATAATCGGTGGTGATGACCATTGCGGTGGCATTAGTACATGGCAAAGTACAGTGCTACGCAAAAGAGCGTACCGGGTTGCAGGCAAATACGTTTCCTCGGAACGGACTACCTCGGAAGCCGCAGTCGCTTGCATTCACAGCTGCAATCGCACACAGAGCCATATTCACAATAGCAGTCAGCGTGAGCACAATGCACACAAGAGCTCGGCGTATACAAGACAACTCTTGGACTTACAACGGTCGTCCTTGTCGGGGTGCACCTGCAGCGAGTAGACCCATTCGATGATCTGGTGCTTGTCGAGGCGCTTGAGCTCGCCGAGCACTGCGAGTCCCTGTACGCAAAAGTACGCCTGACATAGCAAAGAGAACCACCAAGCAGTTAGCTACAGCCATATCATTTGGCAATAGGCACGAGGTACAGAGCTAGATGACGCACCAGTACGATGCGGTGCACGTCCTGCGACGCGTACGGTTCGGGCAGCCCGCGCAGGTGCTTGAGGAAGAAGCTGACGTGCAGCTCTCGGTCTAGCTTGGTGTCCAACTTGATCGCCATCGTCACGACGTGTTCTCGGTTGTGCTGCTTATTCGCAAGTGAGCCGTCAGTGAGCAGCGCGGTCGTGCTGAGCTCGCCTCAGCTCCAATCCAAGCTTTTTTGTAAAAGATCGAAGCAGCGAGGAAAATGGTGTCAGCCGAGGGCCTCACAATCTTTGCAGTTTTTGGCTTCTTTTTATTATGAACACAGCTTGATTTTGAAGCCAGCACCTGCTTTCGAGACTTATCACTTGTAAAGTCACAGCCAAACCGAGATAGCTGCAAACCGAGATGGCTGCATCCGCGGGCAGGCGTTGATCTGTAGCACGCCAAAGCATCAATGGATAGAGGTATATTGGCGAAGTCAACACTACCCGGGGACAGCGGGCGAGCATGCGATTGGGTTCGTGAGTAAAACAGACAAAAAGTCATTAGTTTAGAATTTTATCTCTGCATAAAATAGAAAATTGAAGATTGCAGCTTTAGCCTTACTCGATCTGAAAGACGGCCGTGACGGGCGTGAAGGGCGCGAAGCCCGATTCGTCGTCCAGCTGGTTCTTGACCTCGTACACGACCTTGACGTTCATGAGGCGCTGGTTGTCCGAGCGGCGCGCGACCGTGATCGTGCCCTCGACGAGGTCGCCCTCACACACCTGGATGGGCGGATAGAGCGGGAAGACCTGCTGGCCCCAGTGGGTCGGCTGCACGAACGGCGACGTCGTGAGCGTCACCTCCTTCAGCGCCGGGTTCTCCGCGCAGCCACGGAAGTCCGTGTCGAACCAGCCGGCGATGCCGCCGAAGCGCGACATGGTCGAGACCGTGAACGAGAATGAAGTGGTCACGCCCTTGATGTCTTCCAGAGTGCACGTCTTGAGGTCCCACGCGCCGATCTCGACCTCGTCGCCGATCAGGTCCGCGGGGCTGAGCTCGGCCCACGCGGACGTGCGCAGCGAGTACTGTTCCTGCTCCTTCTTAAACGCGCTGCCGAGCACGCCCATGTCGACGCCCCACGTGTTCTTGGTGCGCTCCACGAAGCCGCGCCAGCCGTCCATGGCGCTCGAGAACTCGCTGAAGCGCTTGTTGCTGTCATCTTCGTTGCACATCGGTGCGATCGACATGGTTGCGTGCGACGGGAACATCGCGCCGTCCGGCTTGAGCCACCGGTCGCGCGCCACGAGCACCGAGTCGAGCATGGACTCGCGCAGCAAGAAGTAGCCCATCCACTCGGAGATGATCACGTCCACCTTCTCCGGGAGCTCGACGTCCTCAATCTTGGACTGGATGACCGTCACGATGTGGTCCTGCTGGTTGGCCTTGACGACCTTGCGCGCCTGCACGGCGATGTCCGTGGCCTCCACGGCGTACACCTTGCGCGCGCCGGCCTGCGCGGCCCAGATGGCGAGGATGCCACTACCCGTGCCAACGTCGAGCACGACCTTGTCCTTGAAATGGTTTGGGTTTTCGAAGATCGCGTCGCGGTAGCTCTGCATGCGCAGGTCGTCCGTGAGCATCTGCTTCTGGTGGTAGATGTACGCATACGTACAGAAGTAGTTGGCGAAGTCCGAGCTCGCCTCCCAGGCCTTCTTCTGCTCCGGCGCGGTGTCCAGCGGCGTGTTTGTGGAGCTCATGGTCGATGGAGAGCTGTGTGTGTGAGGTGATCTATGTCTATGGAGTGGAGTGGCTCTACTGACTGATCTTCGTGGACAGATTCGATACAAACACAGGAACAGTCGTTTGTTGTTTGGATGGCTGGCTATGAGCAGAACGCTCTATTTGAGCGTGTAACGTTTGACAGAAGGGTTCACCGGTTGCCTCAAATAGAGCGCTTTTCGTAAAAAAAGAAGCTCTTTTCAAATGCGTAATTACGCAGCCTGGTGAAGCGTTCGTAAAAATAAGGCTGCTGAAAGTTGGAGCTCTTCAAAGAGAAGAACGATGACCGCCATGGCGCCGAGCAACGGGAGCAGTGGTGGCGATGACGCCAGTCAAGAGACGATTGCGCTGCAGCGCGCGTTCCGCAGACTATGTGGTGACTACGAGGAGCTTCTGGACGAAGCGACCAACGGTACGCAACCGGTGGACGAGCGCATCGGATTGGCGCTCTTTAAGATCGATGAGGCGTGCGCAGTGACCGACTCGGTGCGCATGGACGCCGAGCAGGCGCAGGAGCAGATCATGGACGCGCTCATTGAGAACTGCCACGAGCTAGAGGACATCTTCATCCGGATCAATATCATGGAGGTGCGTGATGTAATGGGTTATTCCCGCCTTGTGGATAAATAGCGCACGTGCTGATGGCTAAGCTGACAATCATGGTGTTGCTATGCCGTTTTGTTGCAGCGATTTGTGGGCAAAATGCTGGAAAGCACCCGTGAGTTGGAGAAGCGCACCGAAAGCATCAACCGCGCAGCAGGACCAGTGTTCAATGCCGGCTCCGTCACCAGTATGCTGCGATCCTTTTCCAAGGTACATTGTCCATCCTGGTGGTGTCGTCACGTTTTATTCTTCCTGTGTTTACAAAAAGTAATGAGCAACCATCTGTGCATATATTGTAGCGAGTGGTGTCGGAATCTGCGCCAGTAGACGTGCAGAAGTGGGAGCCGATGGCGTTCGACTTTAACACAAAGGACACGATGACGCGTTTGGAGAACGGCGACGCCCGTGAACTGGGCGTGTCGATCTCCTCTTCGCTGTCGTCGTCTCTCTCCGCACCCGCCTCTTCGTCGGTCGCGAGCTCATTCTCGTCGGCTATTGCGCAGATGCAGGATCTCCCCATGGGGCTGCGCGCACAGACGCAGATGAATAATTTATTCCAGTAGAAAATCGGATTTTAGGACATTGTTTTTTAGTGAGCAAAACAATCGACTCAGATCTGATCGTTTTATCTGAAATCTGAGCCCGGCGCTGCAATCACCGTCACTTCGACGATCGACAGCGAAAATGGAGGTGACTTGGCGCAACGTCGCGCTCGTCGACGCGCTCAGCGGCGCACTCATCCCCGCAGGCACTGCGCTGCTGGAGCAAGAGATCGCAGACGAGCGTCTCGCGGTCATCACGCTTTTGGGGGCGCCGTCAAGCCAGCGACAGCGCGTGGAGCTGCTCGCCAACCTGCTCCAGCAGGACCAGGACGCCGTCACGTCACTCGCCCCCAACAATAGCAATAGCGCGCTCACGCTGCTCGCATGTGTGGTGCACATGGAAGAAGACTACCGCATTCTGGTGCTGGACGTGAATGCGGTGCAGGGGTCACCGGGATGGGAGCTCGTGGGCGCGTTCTGCGCACTGTCATCGCTGGTCGTGTCCTGCTATGGCGATGACGAAATCAGTATATCCAGCAGCGGCAGCACAGCGCTCGTCCCTGAGATGCCACTGCCATCCAGGTCGCTCTTCCAGACGCTGATGCGAGAGTACGCGACGGCAGAAGTGCACGATCTTCTTCCAAACTTGCTCACGATCGACTTTACGTCCCGCCGTCAGCTCCAAGAGCCCCCGCTTCGAAGCATCGCCCAGCAGAATCGAGGCAGCGACGACGAGTCGCACGCTCTCGACTGTATCGTCCAGCTCAAGCGTCTGGGTATCGCGTACCCAGATGCTATCCGTGCTGAGACGCAGCTGCTCGAGTTCTTCGCGCCACACGCGCCAGTCAAGAAGTTCTTTAGCGTGGAGCTCACAGGAGAGATCCTACTACTGTTGCTGCAGGGATTCACGCGCGATGTGCGTAAAGGCGACGAGCCCGACGTCGGCAGCGCCTGGGACGAGCTGGTTGAGAGCAAGTGCACGGCGGTGGCGGACGATGCGCTGGCCACGTACGTGGACTGCATCCACTCGTCTGCGCGCGAGAGCCCACCGATCGAGCTCGACGCGTTCAACAGGCTGCACGACGAGATCCTGCGGCTTGCGATGGACGTGTACCACTCGGGCGCCAAGATCTTTAAGTCCTCACGCAAGCGCAGCGTGCGAACGAAGCTCAAAGCCGCGATCCGCGTTAAGTACGAGCAGGAGCTGCTGGTCCTCCACGAGAACTCCAGTCGCCATTGTCAGGAGGTGCGCGTAGCGACGTGGACCCAGCTCTCACGTCAGTTAGAGGATACCGGCAGCACGTCATTCGCTGCGGTGCTCAATAAAATCCTGCGCTTCGATGAGAAGTTCAATCAGCAGGCCAGTGGACCCGAGAAGGCCATCGTACTCCGTGATTTCTACCGGAAAGAGGCGATCCAGGTGTTCCAGAAGCTCGAGGCGATCGTGACGCGGCAGATGACCGAGATTCACCTGAAAGAGCTCCGCGAGCAGCTCGAAGGCGAGTTCGAGGCCAAGAAGGAGGCGCTCATCGCGCACTTCAAGCAGGAGGAGACCCAGCTGCGCGCGTGCATGGCGCGCGAGATCGAGACGATGCAGAAGATGCACCAGGCGCGCAGCTCGCGTGTCAAGATCGACGAAAATGAGACCAAGCGCGTGCGCGAGGAGCTCAATCAGGTGAACGCGCGGAACGCCGAGCTCGAGAGCCACACGGCCGTGCTGGAGCAAGCCCAGGAGAGTTCTCTGAAGCAAAAGTCGACTTTGGAGCGAAAAGTCGACGAGCTTGAGCTCGCAGTGCGCCACGAGATGGCGAGCCGAGCCGAGCTTGTCGACACGCTCGCCGGCACGATCAAGAGCGCTGAGACGCGTGAGGATGGGCTGAAGGCCGAGGTGGACGAGCTGCGGCACGAGCTGGGCGAGAAGACCTTTCGCGTTGAGAATGAGCTCAAGGAGCTCACGCTCCAGCTGCGCAAGACACACGAGGTAAAAAGAAAATGGTTGGTCAGGAGCGCTCGATGGAACTTTCTGTGTACTAACCTGCTTATGATGTATATCCTAGGAAAAGGAAGAGCTCCAGAAGCAGCTGAACGAGTTCTTCATCAAGATCACAGCGCTGCCTACGACGCTGCAGCAGCATCTCTTCTGCTCTGAGAGCAGCGAGGGGGACGTGCAGTTTGCCGACGCGCTCACGGGCTTCATGAGCAGATAAAAAATCATTTATCTGCCACGCCAAGGTACCAGGGCTTGTCGAATTGCTGTGATTGTTGCTACTTGATGTTCTTTTGCGTACATCGTCGGAAGATCGGCGTCAGCACTTCTTCGGCGTGCTGCTGCTGCATTTTGGCCAGGATCTGCACGAGCACGTGCGCGTCCATCGCCGCGTAGTGCAGCTGCGCACGCGTGAGCGGGCGGCGCTCCCAGTCCGACATGCGCGCGCGCTTGTCCAGCGGTTTGCCTAGGTACACCTCTGCGACGCCCGTGAGTGCGAGCGACGTTGACGCGTCCTTAGCGCCAGTCTCTGCTGATGCGCCACCGCTTCGACGGCCGCGGCGTCTCTTGGACTTGCGGTTCGATGCTGTCTGAAGCTTGCTCTCGTTTTCTGGGACCACCTCGGAGCTTTCGTTGGACTGGACGGCTTCATTCCCAGGTTCATTCTCATCCACTGGGGCTGCTTCGGTTGCTGCTGGAGCGTCCGAGCCCGCGACTTGCGCGTAGAGCTTCTTGACCACGGCCTGCACGTCCAGTAGGTTCGAGACCACGACCTCGTGGCCACCATGTGGCTTGCCCAGGATCGCACGCAGGAGCTTCAGGTCGCCGTTCGTATCAAAGCCGAGCTTGAGGATCGCGTCATTCATAAACAGGTCCGAGAGCTCAATGCTAATGTCGTTAAGTGCGATGATGTCGATCACAAACGCCTTCTCCATTGACGCGAGCTGCAGTGTCGCGCATGGGTTGTGATCAGCAGCACTGGCTGAACTCCCTGCGACGTGCGTGGCCTTCCACTCGCAGTCAAAACCCACGACTGGCTGCGCTTCGAGATGCGCGAGACAGCACTTGAGCGCGTCCATCGTGTCGACAAACACAATGTTCCCAACGCCACCCACGCAGTCCACGAGCGAGAGACACGAGTCCAGCGGCTCGTACTCGTCCTGCACGGGCAGCTGGAAGGCCGTGCTGCTCATGACGTCCACGTCTGGGAACACGTGCGCGCAGCCACCGGTGCGCACAAAGTACTGCGTCACAGGGTGTGCGGCGCCGCGCTTCTCGAGCAGGATGCGACACGTGTACTCCTGCAGCTCCGGTGACGAGCTCACGACCTTCTGGACCTCTTCGTACTGCTCCGAGTAGATCAGGTATCGCAATGCTGACAGCTTCTTGCGCTGCACGTACACGGGGAACGCGTTCGCGTCCAGCTTGAAGTCCAAAATACGCTTCTTCACGATCTTGTCGGCCACATGGTGCTCCAGCAGCATGCTCACGTACAGGTGCTGGTGCTCCTTGCTGCGTCGCACAAACAAGTCGCCGGCCTGCACGTCGTCCTGCTGGATCGCGGCGAGCAGCACGGTCTCGACCGGCAGTATGTGCTTCATGTGCAGCGAGTGCATGAGCTGCACTGCGCTGTACACGTTCGCGCGTAGCGCCATGTCGCAGAAGTTCGCAAGCGTGGCCTCGTGCACGCGGTACGCGGCTACGAAGCCCGCGACGATCGACGTGCGACAGTCGCGCAGCGCGAAGAGCAGCGAGCCGGCAAGCTCCGAGTCGCGCGTTGACACGAGCGGCTGCTGCAGCGATCGGATGCAGAGCACCGCGGTCTCGAGTACGCTCAGTATCTTTGGAACCACGTCTTCCTGCACCCACACGTCCACGCAGAGCAGGAACCACGACGGCGCCGTGGGCACGAGCATGAACGCCTCGGGGATCTCGACGCGCGCCTGGCCCGAGTCCATCACGCGCATGTGGCGCGCGGCCGCAGCGAAGTTTTCGTGCAGGAAGAGCTCCGCGAGAGTGGGCGGCAGCGGTGGCGGCGGCTGTGCGTGGTGGAGCTGCTCGTGCTCGAGCGGCGCATGATCGCCATTGGTGCTGTCCATTGCGTCCGTTTGTTGCGTTATGGTCGCCAGAGATCAAAGCAGAATGCAAGTGGGTCAAACGTTTAGCCCGGGTACATTTTTACTATCGGAAATGTGCTAGGAAAACCGACGCTGAACGGGGCAGTTGGGTTAAACACAAGAAGGCATCTTTGAGCCAAACGAAAGAGAGCGACAAAAATGCCGCGCCACGGCCGCTCGCGATCGCGCTCCAGGTCTGCGTCTCCACCACAACACTCATCTGGCGCGAGGTCCCCGCCGCGCGACAGAAGCAGAAGCCGCTGGTCGCAGCAGCAGCAGCAGCGCGGCCGCTCGCGCTCAGACCCACGCAGTCGAGACGACAATGACGCCAAGAGCTACGACCCGAAACGGAAGGCGCCGTTCGCCAGAGGCGGTCAGCGGCGGCGCTCGCGGTCGGTGTCGCCGCCGCCAACGCACGCCGGCGCCATCCAGGAGAAGAAGGCCAAGGACTTTACGCACCTCGTCCAGTACGCACCCTGCATGCCGTGTTGTTAGTGGTGGATGATCATTTGCTGATTGCTAACTATGTGTGTGAATGAATGGATAGATGGGGCAAGCAAGAGGACGAGGAGGAGGAAGACCCGGACAAGCCCGTGGAGCCCGTGGAGAAGCCAAACTTTGGCCTCAGTGGCGCGCTCGCGAAGGACCGCACGACGGGCAACGTGCAGAATGGCGTGGTCATGAAGTGGTCGGAGCCCCCGGAGGCGCGCGCCCCGCAGAAGCGCTACCGGCTCTACGTGTTCAAGGGCGACGAGCTCATCTGTACGTATATGCAATTTATATTCACGCATAGGCGAGCCTTTGTGGTTTACTAACAAGCGTATCTGGTTCGGTTTATTATGACAGCCACGCTGCACGTGCACCGCAAGAGCGCGTTCCTAGTGGGGCGCGACAAGGCCGTCGCGGACATCCTCACGGAGCACCAGTCGTGCTCGAAACAGCACGCCGTGCTGCAGTACCGTCTCTTCAAGAAGCCCAGCAAGGACGGCCTGAGCTTCGAGAACGAGGTGCGGCCGTACATCATTGACCTCGACAGCACAAACGGTACGGTGCTCAACGGCGAGAAGATCGAGGGCTCGCGCTACATTGAGCTGCGCGTAAAGGACGTGCTCAAGTTCGGTGAGAGCACCCGCGAGTACGTGCTCATGGACGCGTCCACGTCCGAATCAAAGTGATAATGACACGTGCACACAATTAATAGATCATCGACTGCTTCATTAGCCACACACCAATTAGCACACTTGCGTTACTGCCACTGTTTTCAATGATAACCAACAGATTGAGAGAATGGATGGATGGATTGGTTTCCAGGCACAGGCGGGTTGTAGATTTATAGAGTCTTAGAGGCTGTCTAGCTCACAATTCCGCTATGTGTTCGCTTGGAATGGGTTCCGGTTGCTGCATGAGGCTGCTAATCAATCGGCCGCGTGGGAATGTCACGGACGGCGCTGCTTAAATTAGGAGTTGCTCGATCTGTTCACGCATGCTCTGGATCTGTGGGCCGAGCTGCGAGGCGTCGTTCGAGGTGATCGAGGCGGCGATCACCGGGCGCGAGACGCCGCAGGCGCGGCCGAGAGCGACCTTGGACGGAACGAACACGTATGGTACATTCTTGTCTTCGCAGAGCAAAGGCAGGTGGAGCAGGATCTCGAGCGGCTCCGTGTCGGCGGCCATGACGATGAACTCCGAGATGCCGCGGTTCAGCGTCTTGGTGGCCTCATTGGCGCCCTTCTTGATCTGCTTGTAGTTGGTGGCCTGCTGCACGAGGTCGAGGATCGACACGGTGAGCTTGGCGTCCGCGAGCGGGTAGGCCTTCGGGTTCACGGCGGCGTCAGTCATGGTTCTTGGGATTTGGGGGTTGATGGGAGAAAGCTCACGACCGATGGATCACTGCTCGAATGGGATTTTGATCGCTCCAGTGGAAGCGAAGCGCCGCAAAGGCTTGCCTTCATGCCACCCAGCCATTCATTCAGAAACCAACCAGAGCCGATTGGCTGGCGCGAGCGGCTCTTTACGAAATGTGTCAAAAGGCGTAATTACGAGGAGCTTCAGTATAATCATCAATTTGCAACCGTGTATTTCGTATCTCATACAAACATAGCCAAGTTGCTGAATCAGAGGGACGGCAGTAACGAAATAGAGGCTACTATTCAGAGCGCGCGAGAGATACGCTGTTGCCAACGTATCATAAAAGCAACAGAACGCAGTCAAGATGGCGACGGACCAGCGCATGCTCGTGCAGCTCGCCGTGCTCACGTCGCTCACGACCATCGGCGCCTTCCTGCTCTACGGCATCTACCAGAAGAAGCAGCTGGGAGCCCAGCAGCAGCAGCAGAAGCACTTCAAGCAGGCGAGCGTCGTGGACCTCGCGGCGCCGAAGGATGCGTCTGCGCCGCACGACTCGCTCAAGAAGCCAAACAAAGAGCCCGAGCCCACGCCACTACCACAGAACAAAACCAATGCCACAGTCGACGCTACACCAGCACCAGCAGTAGCAAACGTCGGCCAGGACGAAGCCACGGCCGCAACCAAGAAGTACAAGGCCGGCGCGTTCAAAGAAGCCGTGGAGCTCTACACGCACGCGATCCGCCTCTGTGAGGCGGCCGTGCCAGTCGACCAACGCAACCTGAAGGTGATGTTCTCGAATCGCGCCGCCGCCTACGAACGACTGCAGGACTACGAGAGCGTCATCAACGATTGCTCCAGCGCGCTGCTGCTCGACAAGCGCCACCCAAAGTCGTACCTGCGCCGCGCCAAGGCCAAGGCGGCACTCGGTCAGCTCGGCAGCGCGCTCGTGGACTACGTGTGTCTGCTGGTGATCTCGGAGGAGAAGCAGGAACAGATCGACGAGCAGCTTGCGCTCGAGATCAGCCGCATCCACACGGAGATCACGACACAGGAGATTGAACAGGCCGTGACGCAGAAGGCCAAGGCCGAGACTGAGCGTTTCCTGCCAGACCAGTTCTTCATCACGTCCTACTACTCGTCGTTCCACTCGTCGGACGACGAGAACGACATCGTGGCAGACAAGACGAGCGTCGAGTACACCACTGAGCTCAACGTGCTCGGCGACAGTGCGGACTTCCGCGAGAAGCGCGGTGAGCTGCTCACGAAGCGCGCGCTGGCGTTCAAGAAGGAGCGCGAGTACGACAACGCGTCCAAGGACTTTGACGCCGCGAGTGCGCTCGTACAGCTGGGCGACGACGCGTTCTACACGGCGCAGGTCGAGAACGGCACGTTCCACCACCTGCGCGGCGACTTTGCGGTCGCGCAAGAGTGCTTTGAGAAGGCGCTGGCCGCCAAGCCGCAGTCGATCTTCGCCAAGATCCGCATGGGCGGACTGAGCTTCGACCAGAAGGACATGAAGCAGGCGCTGCGCTGGTTCGAGCAGGCGCTGGGCGAGAAGCCAGAATGCTCCACGGCGTTCTTCCACCGCGGCCAGCTGCACTCGATCGACATTGCGGCCGACGGCAGCAACGCTGAAGAGGCCATCGCGCTCGCACTTAAGGACCTCGAGCAGTGCATCGCGCTCGCGCCGGACTTCGCCATGGCGTACATCCAGCTGGGCGTGACGCACGCGCGCACGGGCAACTTTGCGCAGGCGGTGGAGTACCTCAAGACCGCGACGGTGATCACGCCGGACGTGCCCGAGGTGTACAACTACCTTGGTGAGACGTATATGCAGCTGCTGCAGGTGCCCGGCTCGGGCGTGGACGTGGACGCCGTGCAGGCCATGTTCGACAAGGCCATCGAGCTCGACCCGACGTACCCGATGGCGTACATCAACCAGGGCAACCTCATGGTGGCCAAGGGCAGCGAGTACGGCCACGCGGCGCTGGCGCTCTTCGAGACGGCCGTGCAGCGCTGCCCGCGCTCCAAGTTCGCCTACTGTCACCTGGCGCAGGTGTACATGGCCATGCAGGACTACCCACGCGCGCTCGAGCAGATCGACCAGGCGATTGGCTTGGCGCTCTCGCCTGACGAATTCCAGGAGCTCTTCGCGCTGCGCATCACGGCCGAGACCCACCAGCAGGCGCAGGTCCTGCTCATGTAGACAATGGTGAATTAGTTTTCACATACAGGATATGGACAATATTTTTCACATCTTGGGCAATCTTGTTTTTTGGCATCTTCTTCACGCGGGTCTTAAGTAATTGGGCTTGGTGGCAGATTGATGAGTGAGCAGCAGCAGCCAGCAACCACAGCACCGTGTAATTGTTCACTCATCACCAGCGAAGTGACGGGAAGTACGACAAAAAATCAGAAGCGGTACACCACATCGGGCGGGACTTTGCGGTTGTGATCGCGTTCACGGCCGTGTTTCGCGTGCTGGCGCTGCTTGCGCTTCAGCGAATGAAGCGCTGGTGATATTCTGAGCCGGTATGCCAAGCCCTGTTGTTGAATACTGGTACATCTAGAAACCACCGCGGAAAAGGGACGCCAAACGTGAATCCTGAGCGCAAGCCTGATGGCTGTGCGGGATACGAAGTGGGTGTGGAACTTGGATCCGGTAGAGGCAGTAGTCGCTTTCTCGCACGTTTCGCGCTGGAAGGAGTGGTCGTGCTCGGCTGTGGAGCGGCACCACCATCATTAGGAGCAGGTGGAATTCTAGGTGGATGCGGAGAGGTTGAAAGAGGTGACAGAGCGGGGAAAACCCTTGATGACCGACAGACATAGCACACACAGTGTTCGCTACTCAACTCCGATCGCCTGGGAGGAGCTCTCGACTCGTACCACGCGTACGCGAATCGCTTTCTGCCATCCAGCACGAAAGGCCCTCCCTCGAACACATAACTCTCCTCATCGTTTGTGTCGACTCCAGCATCACTCCAATTCTGGGATCCTGTTATAAAGAAGACGATATTTTGGCCATGTGTCAGTATACTCTTTTCCATAGACTGCCGTGTTTCGTGCAAGACACATCCACCACGCACCTGTGAGCATGATCCTATCGTCAAGAATGCACAGCTTTCTGTGCATTCTTCGCGGGGCGACTCTGAAGTTTACTCCCGCGTCCAGGAGTTTCCAGACCTTGTTCCCAGAGTCTTCGTCCTTTAACATCTCTCGCCGATCCATCAAAACGAGCACCTTGTCTGGACCAAGCCGACGATGGATTTTAATGATCGTGTTGGCAATCTATAATAAAAAGCAAAACATACCAGAAGGCACGTTAGTGGCAATGGAGAGACAGATCTCCGCAGCAGCCTAGCAGGAATTCACCTCAGGTTGCGTCACTAGGTGCATGTTGACATACAGCCTCGACTTGTTGTTGTTAAGCATACCTACGAGCTCATCAAACGGGTCTTCTCCATGGCGGCTCGGACACTTCTGCCCAAGCGGGCATGTCTGTGTTTTCTTGAATTTTGGACATTCTCGACGAGGAGGAAACTTTAGGGTTTTCTTGTACTCCTGGTTGACGACCAAAGGCACTTGCGTAGACACTTCCTTACCAAAAACACACACATTCCCCTAAAAACCGGTATTACGAAAACTTTTGACAAGTGATGCATAATCGTAGAAACAGTACTGTTACATCTCAAATAGAGGGTCTTCCCCGGTGTTTGGGCGTTTTGTGTGACGTGTGGTGGTGACGAAACCCATTCGTTCGCTTTTGGCTGCTTGGGTGATCTGGTTATCATCACCGCCACACACACGTTGAATCTCCCCCTTCTTCAGCAGCTCACCTAACTCATCATGACGCTCTCGGTCGCGACGGCGCGCGCACAGCTAGAGAAGCAGCTCCCCTCCCCCTCGGCCGCAGCCATCGGCACGGTCACGATCTGCGGCGGCGGCAACGGCGCGCACGTGGCGGCCGCGTACCTGGCGTCCAAGGGCGTGCGCGTGCAGGTGCTGACGCGCCAGCCGCACAAGTGGGGCGACCGCATTGAGGTCACGACGCAGGGCAGCAGCTGGGAGAGCAAGGGCACGATCGTCGGCGCGCTGCAACTCGTCTCCAAGCACGCTAAGAGCGTCATCCCGCAGTCCGACGTGGTCATCGTGGCCGCGCCGGCGAACGCGCACCCAGACATCCTCGCGTCCATCGCGCCGTATCTCAAGAAGGGCGTGGCGCTCGGCGCGCTCTTTGCGCAGGGCGGCTTCGACTGGGCCGCCAAGAAGGCGCTCGGCGACAAGCTCGCGGACGTCGAGATCGTACGTGCTCTGTATCTATATTGCTGGTGTGATTGTGTGTGCTGACTGTGGTCGTTTCTTTAATGTGTAGCTCTTCGGTCTCCAGAACATCCCGTGGATCTGCAAGGCCTACGAATACGGGTGCGTGCATAACGCTCGCAATTGTACATGGTCATCACTGGCTCGTGCACTAAACCTGTGACTTGCGTGATATATACAGCCACAAGGCGCGCATCATCGGTCCCAAGAAGCGCCTCTACGTGGCGTGCTACCCGGTGGAGAAGAAGACGACGGCGGCGAAGCTCATGGAGTCGCTCTTCGACATCCCGTGCGACACAGTGGCCAACTTCCTCAACCTCACGCTCACGCCGTCCAACCAGATCATCCACCCGGCGCGCTACTACGCCATCTTCCGCGACTGGGACGGCAAGCGCACGTACACGCTCGCTGAGCTTGAGCAGCGCCGCGGCATGACGCTCTGTACGTTTTCTAGCCACACGCTCGCTTTTGCCTCCCAAGCAGTCACTAACTCGCTTTTGTGACATCAGATGCGGACTTTGACGAGTTCTCGGCCGAGCAGCTCTCGATGCTGGACAACGAGCTTCAGCAGATCAAGTACGCGCTACTGCAGCGATTCCCGGCGCTCGACCTCTCGGACATTCTGCCCATGGGGGAGCGCGTGGTCAAGCAGTACGGCGACGACGTGGCCGACCGCTCATCGCTGCGCCAGATCTTCGCGACGAACCTCGGGTACGCCGGCTGCGCCACGCCGCTCACCGAGGTGGCCCCCGGCCAGTTTCACCCGGCGGTTAACTCGCGCTTGTTCTGGGAAGACGTACCCTACGGCCTCTGCATCCTCAAGAACATGGCCGAGATGCTCGGCAACTTCCCCACGCCGCGCATCGATTTTATGATCCGGTGGCACCAGCAGCACATGGGCGTGACGTTCTTGAACGCCGACGGCCAGCTCAATGCGCAGGAGCTCTGGCGCACGGGCGCGCCCAACAAGTACGGCATCCACTCGCTCGAGGACCTCGTGGCCACGTCGCTGCCTAGCGAGATGCGTGGCTACCGCCATCCGCGCTCGCGCATGTAAGCGAAGATCTACGCAGCGAGGACCAAAACGAAGAGCTGCGGTAGTGGTGACTGACTTCAAGCGAGACACAATAAAAAGCCAGCAACAGTGGTTGGTTATATGTAAATGTGCAATTACGATTGTGGCTGACTGTGTGTCGTTATCAGCTTTATAAGCCAGCGCCGCAGCTCTGGAACGTGGGGACGTACTGCTGGATGAGCACGTGCGCGTCATCTTTCCCGTAGGCCTCGAGGGTCTCGAGCGCGTCAGCCACGAGGCGCTTGGTGTGCTCGTCGCCCGTGCCCAGGTGCTTGTCCTGCAGGATGTTGCAGAGCGGCAGGATCGCGCGGTAGTAGTCGCCCAGCGCCTCGCCCACGCCGTCACAGACCGCGAGCTGCTGCAGCACGAGCAGCACGCGGTGCACGACGTCCTTGCAGCGCGTGTTGAGCGCGCTCTTGAGCTGATTCATGGCCTGCGGCAGCGCGCGCAACACGCGCGCGTCGCATCTGCCGGCCTCGAGCAGCGCCATCGCGGCCTCGAACGCGAACGACGGGTACGGCTCGAGCGGCTCCTGCAGGCCGCTCAGGCAGATGGGCAGCAGGTGCGCAAAGTCGAGCTGCTCGACGCTCGAGGTCCACGTGACGCGACGCGCGCCGTGGCGGGTCGTGATGGCCAGCGGCAGCTCATCCTGCTCGAGGTACTGGCGGAACTCGCTGATCTTGGGCTGCTTAGCGCGGCCCGAGGACGTCCCCGGCCTGGACGAGGATGTCCCCGGCCTGGACGAGGATGTCCCGGGCCTGGCTGAGCCTGAGGAGGATGCGGCTGGGGTGCTGAGTGTCGGGTTGTCGAACGACAGCACCTGGGTATCTTCCTGCATACGGCTCCTGGACATGGCTTCTGCTGCTGTTTACTTAGCGATGCTGTTGGCGAATGGTACAGTTTGACGGATGAGCTCTTGGAAAGTTGAAACAGACAATGGGAATTTCGATCTATTCCCCTATTGAAAGAGACTCGAGATGCTGTGAAACGCCCCTTGCTTGATCGCGTCCACCTGCTTCTTCGCCGCCTTCTCCGTGTGGCAGTTCACCTGTTCCGAGTCATCACCCACAGAGAGAGGGCTCAACAACTTGTCGACTTAAGGAAATAGAGTTGCAATCGACGTACCGTGGGGATGATCACGTGCGGATTCGTCTTCTGGATGAACTCGGTGAGCTCGGCGAAGCTCGAGTGCTCGCTGTAGGGCACACCGTAGATGCGGATGGCGCCCGTAGGGTCCGTGCGACACGTGGAGAGCGACGCGCTCGTCCTGCTGAATGTCCAGCCCGTGGGGCGGATCGCAATGATCTCCCGAAAGCGCAGCCGGTGCTTGGCCAGCAGCGCCGTCAAATGCTCCATCTTGAGGTCCTGCATGGGTACCACGTGCAGGCTATTGGACAAACACCATAGAATTAGTTCCAGTCAATAGGTAGATAAAACAATAAGCTTGTCGACTTACTTGGTGGCGCTGGTCTCGGTCGTGATGAGCTTCATCTGACTCTCCGGCCAGCCAAAGGTGCGGATGAACTTGAGCTTGGCCTTGGACACGCACACCTTGCGGCCGTGCTTGGCCGCGACCTCCATGAAGAGCCGCTCCTTGCCGATCGAGTACGAGCCAAAGAGGTACAAGATCTTGTTGCTCAGCGAGTGTTTGTTCACGAGCTCGAGCGCGTGGTCGATCGCCGTCTGCTGCGTGGGAAACGTGTACTTTGGGTCGGCGTACGTCGTGTCCAAGTAGATCCCGTCCAGGCGGCTGAACGCCGAGCCTGAGCTTGGACCTGACGAGCCTGAGCTTGAGCCTGAGCCTGAGCCTGAGCCTGAGCCTGAGCCTGAAGGGATGTAGCTCTGCAGCGGGCCATAGCTGAGCATCTTTGGGTGGTAGCGGAAGTCGCCTGTGTGCAGATACGCCTGGCCGTTCTTGAGTTTGAAGAGGATGATCGCGGCCCCCGGACAGTGGTTGGCGTCCATGAACGTCACTTGCACGTCGTGGATCGTCACGGGCGTGTTCATGAGCAGCGGGTGCACCCACTTGGCGTCGATGCGCAGCTCTTGGACCACGAGCGCCGCCGTGATCTGGTTGCAGTAGATGATGCCGCAGTCAAAGCTCTGAGGACATACACAAAAGACACGTTAATTTAGCAACCAAGAGCTCCATAAATGTTAATCTAACAGTCAGCAACTTACCTTCTCCAGGCCGATGTAGTGGTCCGAGTGAAAGTGCGTGAGAAAATAGACGGACGACAACGCCTTGCTCGCGTGTTTAAAGCCATCGACGATGAATGATGGTTGCGTGCCGCGAATGCGCTTGAAGTCTGGACACGGGCGCGTTCGTGAGTCTGCTGATGTGCTCCAGGATGAGCCAGAAAAGGAAGTTGAGCCCCCACTGTGGCCAAGTTTCCGCTTCTTCCCAAAGCTTTGGGTCGTCTGCTGCTGCTGGGCGTTGGATCGGAAGGAGCTGTTGCTGGTGAATGAAGATGATGCGATCACAGCCTGCGTCTTGGAGCTCTTCATGAGCACATCAAATGCGTTCGAGACTACTTGACCCACGCGGCCTGCATTGTACAACAGGATTCTTAGGATCAGTATGGAGAAAGTACAGTGATATGACTGTGAAGCAAGCTTACCAATGGTGCTGGACAAGACGGACGACGACGAGGCTGACGATGCCCTCATCATGACTGCGAACGCGTTGGTGGATGGTGCACCACTGCTCTCCTGCACTTCCGCCGATGTTGCGGTGGACTCGATCTCAGTATCAGAAGTGATATCAATCACAAGCTCTGCCTCTGTGATCGACAACTGGCCTTCCTGTTGCTCTTGCCTCTGCTGCTGCAGCGCTGCCACGTCGCTCGGACGCACGCCGAAGCGCTGTCCGCACTGCTTCACGTGGCGGATCCGCGCCGTCAGGTCCTTCTGCGAGAGGTCCACGCCGCAGATCATGCAGCTGTACGCGTCCTTGTCCCCCTGTGCTGTGCTTGTAGCTGATGCATCAGCGGCTTGTACAGGCGGTTCTCCTGCGATCCGTGCGTCTATCCCACTCGCGCCATTGCCGTCTCGACTGTTGCTGCTGCACATGCGGTCGAGACACATGTTGACGTGCGCCATGCGCCGCTGCTCGTTGTAGTCCGAGAGATCCTTGCCGCACGTTGGGCACTCGTACTTGCTGTGCTTGGTTGTCGCGGCATCGAGACACGCGTTCATGTGCACAACGCGGTCCTGGATACTCCAGAGCGAGAGATTGATGGAGCACACGGCGCAGAGCACGCGCTCATCCACCACCACCGCACCTCTGCTGGTAGCTAGTGGTGGTGGTGCTGTGGCAGTAGGCGTTGCGGCGGTGGCTGCAGAGGCGACCTGCGTGGGGGCGAGCCAGTCGTCGTCGTCGTCGTCGACTTCGGACGCCATCTTTTTGATTGGCGCCATTTTTTAGCCACATTATCAGACCCTTTCAAAATCGTTTAAATTGCATTGTCACAAAAGTGGCAAAGTAAGCAGTCGTCGACTTGAGCTTCACCCAAGTCGACATTATATTACATGAATCTAAAAAAAGACCGCTTTTTGTGTTGTGTAAACGCTGTCGACTTAGACAAAGCGAGCGCAACACAATATCCAAAGCAAAGCCAGGCTCCAAGAAGAATATAAAAAAGAGCTCTTCATTAGCAGACGAATCTCGGGCGCAAGCTAAGCCCTTCGCTCTCACACCCAAGCAGGCTCTCCATGGCGACCAAGCACCTGCTGGTGCTCTCCACCGGCCAGCACGTGGGCAAGACGACCGTGAGTCTTGGGCTCGTGAAGAGCCTGCAGACCAAGTACCGCGGCTCGGACCGGCAGGTGGCGTACTGCAAGCCCGTGGGCCAGCAGCACGTGCCCGTGGGCGGCGGGCTGCGCGTGGACAAGGACGCGTTCCTTTTCAAGGAGCACTTTGGGCTCGTGCACGACTACCGGGACATGTCGCCCGTGATCTTTCCCGACGGCTTCACGCGCGACTTCATCGACGGCAAGGTGACGGAGCAGGAGCTCGCGGCGTCGATCGAGCGCGCGCACGCCAACTTGTACCGCGAGAGCGACTTTCTGATTTGCGAAGGCACGGGCCACACGGGCGTGGGATCCATCTGCGAGCTCAACAACGCGCAGGTGGCGGGTGAGTGGTGCAGTTGCTGGTATGCAGTGTGTCGATGTGAATGCATGGTGTAGCTGACTGAATCTCAATGTGTGTATAGCGAAACTCAACATGGACGTCGTGTGCATCGCGCTCGGCGGGCTCGGCTCGTCGTTCGACCAGCTGGCGATGAACCGCGAGCTGCTTGTGAAGCACAACGTGCGCATGCGCGGCGTGATCCTCAACAAGGTGAACCCGCAGAAGATGGACATGATCAAGGTGAGCACAGATGACTGGCTGCGAGAGACCACAAGATTGGGTAGAGCTCACATATTGATACGAACATTGGGTGTCCAGGACTACTTTTCGCGCGCCTTGAAGCGCTGGGACGTCCCGCTGGTCGGTTGCATCCCGGAGCTCAAGGACCTGAGCTGCCCTACCATGGCGGACTACAGCAAGCTGCTCAAGTCGCCCATGATCTCAGGCGAGTTCCCGTATATTAGAATATTTGATCTTGACGCTGGTGTGATTTTTAACACACTTCTTATGATACAGGTAGTGAAGCCGACATGCGCTACTTCACGAGCATCCGGCTCGCGCTCGCGCCCGTGAACGAGAAGAACCTCTTCAAGGCCATTCCGAACCAGCTTGTGATCACGGTATGGCGTTACCTCAGCAGGTTTCTTTATGTGGCTGCTGGATACTGGTCTCTCATCGAGCTTTACCGTGTTGTTAATGCCCATTAGCACAGCGGACGCCACGACGTGATCGACGCGATCCTGGGCAACCAGGAGGCGTCGATGCCGCGCGGACAGAACCTCATGTCCGGCCTCATCCTCACGGGCTGGGAGCCGCCCAGCGACGAGCTCGCGAAGCGCCTTGAGGCCGACGGCATCCCGTGCATCTACGTGTCGCCCGCCGAGGCCGACAGCTACACGCTCGTGGCGCGCCTCGCGCAGTTCACGGCCAAGCTGCGCCGCGACGACACGGTGCGGCTCGAGATGGCGGCCGACCACGTCTCCAAGCACTGCGACTTCAGCTTCTTAGACTAGGGCACAGACAGAGAGCAGTATGTTAAATCAGACCGAGTCCAGTGTGTTTTTCCTTTCTCAGGGTCGTGGCTTCTTTTTTTGTGCTTTTTTTCGTTTATGAGCTGGGCTACGATTCAAGAACTGTACACAACATCAGTGCGCGTGGCTTCGCCCTGATCGCTGCTCGCTTTCTCGCTGTCTACAGTTGCTGATTGAATGATTGGGTTGGTGAGGGCTGCTTGGATACCTCATGCAGAGCTCATGGCAATCTGTAGTCAGCCATGCCAAGAGCTCTCTAGTCTGCACGTCAGTTACTACTTTACGCCGGCAGCGTCATCTTCTTGCCGTGGTATTTACTATTGGAGCAGCATCAAGAGAGGCATACGTCAGCTCAGGATACGCATTCAACACGTTCCCATTCAACCAGCAGCGTACCTGATGGCGTAGTAGTAGAAGAAGTCGACGTAGAGCGCTGTCTGCACCATACCGGCGATGAACATGAGCCAGATGAAGTGGTACGACTTCTCGGTCGCCGCGCGATAGATCCAGTTCAGGATGTAGCAGCCGCGGTAGGCGCCGAGCATCACCACGTAGTTGCTCGTGAGGTTCTCGACTTCGCCGTGACGCTGCAGCAGAATCAGCTGCGGCACAATCGCAACGGCTTCCAGGTAGATCGAGAATGTCCACAGGATCTACAAGCCAAAAAATACCAGCGGTGGTCAGTAACAGACACGATTATAATCGGAAATACTCATAGAGCAAAGACATTGCGCACCTCCATGACTTCAAACTGCTCGTTGAAGATGAGCGCCAGTAGCGCACACGGCAGCACCGCGAACTTGAGGTGCAGGAACGTGTCGTGGGAGCGGTCGTACGTGCTGCGAAAAGGCTCCTTGTAGCGAATGACCCAGACGACGGCGCCGGAGAAGACCAGGAAGAGCAGCTTCATGCCCGTGTTGTACAGACTCACAAAGTGCGTGAAAAGATCCAGGTAGCGCGTGAGGAAGACGAGGAAGAAAAGCTCCTGCGACTTGAGCGACACGCCTGCAACAACAGATCCGTAAGCAAACACATTGCGAGCCAATATATGTCAGCAACAACACTTCCTCAACACCGCAATTCATCAGCGCATGCAGACATCCAGAGCAAATAAGGAAGGGGGCGACACCTCTAGCACCATAAGGACACACACACAGAACAACAGACGCACTACACGCCTTCACAAACATGAGCTCTTCAAAGATCGCGGGCGCCTCTGGAGGGCGAAGCTACGTACCAGCAGCGGAGCGTGACGCGAGCAGCTTGAGCAGCAGCACGAGGAAGCTGGCGAGGTGGGCCATGTCGCCCACCAGTCGGAAGAGATTCATGGTGGTTGGCGGTGAAGACTACGGGAACGGGGGCGCGAGTGCGGACGGGGCTCGTAGTGGCGCAGAGGCGGTTCAATTCCCAATGGAAAACTGCTTCATGCTGGACGTCCGCGCGTCGCTCGCAGATTCAGCAGGCTTTCTTTTAGTAACAGAAATGGCCAGGTACTAAACCGAGGAAAGAGCGGACTCGAATGAAATAAATCGATTCTTTTCTTGAAATGGTTATGCTAGAATCCAACTGAACTTCTCATATTCAGTTTGAAACAAATACAAAATTGACCCTGCCTTTTTTTTCCCAAAACATTATTTTATTTTTTAATGTCATATGTGCCTCCTGCCTCATTGCGGAAAAGGAATGAGCGCACGAAACCACCCAAATCCAATCTTGCGCAACGACACCCACCGCAGCACAGCAATCGACGACAGGACACAGGACACCCAAGCAAGACAGAGACGCAGACGACCATCACTTCGTTCGTGACGACAGAATGGCGCACGTGATACGCGCCACGGCGTCCGCAGATAGCGACGAACGCGATGCGCATGACGCTCCCTCTTCCGTGTCTACAAGCGCCATGCCAGCGCAGCCGCAGCCGCGGCTCTCGCTGCAGCCGGCCCGATCGAGCAGCAGTCCGAGCGATTCGGACGACAGCTACGCGCCGCACAACCAGGTCGTGGCACGCTCGACCCAGGGCGCGGTCTTCTACCTCTTCAACCACCAGGTGCGCTCTCAAATATTATGAAAGTACAACTGCACAGCTCTCTTTCGCTAACATGGCATCTATCACAAATGACACGATAGGCTGGCGGGCACAAGCCATTTCTGCGCACAGCGAACGGACAGGTGTGCAAGCCGGCGATCCCGCTCGAGCTCAAGTTCTACCAGGCGCTCGACAAGCGCTACCAGCAGCTCAAGCCGTTCGTGCCTCCGTTCGTCGGAGTCGTCACCGTGGAGCTGAGTCTTCTGTCTGGCGGCGCCACTGGTGCAGGCAGTGACAGCGACGCGAGCTCCGTCGCCTCCATGTCGGCGTCCTCGAGCGTCGGCGATCTGGCGCAACTGGCCACCGAAAGGAAGAGTCCCGTGAAAGGTCCGTTCATTAAAGTGCCACTACCGAACACGCATGGGAAGAAGCGCAGGTTCGCAAAGCACCCGAGTGGCGGCACATCACCGGCAGGATACAGCGCAAAGCTGTGGCGGAAGGAGCGCACGAAGCGAAAGGCCGGCATCGCACGATCCAATAGCTCCGGGTCGCTCAAAGATATCCTTTTCGACTATGAAGAACTAGCTGCCTGTATATTGCCATGCTCGTGCATTTTTCCCATGGTTGCCTTGACCGATTTGATTTGACTTGTGCACATTACCTCGTGCTGGATGATTTAACGCAGCAGTACGCGCGTCCGTGCGTTCTCGATATCAAGATGGGGACGCGGCAGCACGGCGAAGACGCGACGCCCGCAAAGGCGCTGAGCCACACTGCCAAGTGCGAGGCGACGACGTCGGCGTCTCTTGGGCTTCGCATCTGCGGCATGCAGGTGTACAACCAGCACGACGACAAGTACACGCTATGGGACAAGCACTGGGGGAGGAAGCTCACGGCTGACGACATTGAGCCTGCGCTGGAAACGGTGAGTTTAGCTTTGTATTCGAATATGTCACAATAGTGAGATTGTGCTGAGTGAGAACTCTGTTGTTATTGTGACAATGTCGAGCAGTACCTGTCAAACGGCTCGTCGCTCCGCCACGACGTCCTCGCGCCGATCCTCGCGAAGGTGAAAGAGCTCAAGAACGTGATTGAACGCACGCAGGGGCTGCGCTTCTGGGGCGCGTCGCTGCTCATCATCTACGAGGGCGACGCACGGCAGAGCTCGCCGCGGGAAGACGTGTACCTGATTGACTTTGCGCACTGCCAGATGAGCTCGGAGCTCGACACCCCCGACGAAGGCCTCGTGCTCGGACTGACCAACATTGACAGGTTTTTGAGCAGCATTCTCGAGAAAGCGGGCGTACACTAGAGCTCCGCTAGATACAGCAAAGATACGGGACAAACAGGTAACTCTGACTGGTAAATCAAGATGGCTCTGTATGGTACAAACGTTTTTGTAGCCTGCTGCAGACTTTCGTGCTGTGTGGATAGGGATGACTGTGATCTCCATGTTCACTTGTCGATGACTAGTCTGCACTGTTTTCCTGCTTTATTTGAAATTGGCTCGCCATTCTGCGGTACTCGCTCGCTTCTTCAGGCCTGCCGAGCGTTGTCAGCAGCTTGGCACACTCCTCCAGCAACGCGCAGCGCTCCAAGACGTCAGCACTCGCTTCCAGCGTCTGTTTGTACTGCCCCAGCGCGTCTTCGGCGCAGTTCTGAGCCGCCAGCACGTCCGCCAGAGTCTTCCTCGTGAGCGACGAGTCCTGACACACGAGCGATCTGCGCAGGAGCCGCTCAGCGTCTTCAAGGCGGTCGATCGCGACAAACCCGTTGCTGAGCTCTCTCAGAAGCACGGGATTGCTCAGGTTGTAGCGAAGTGCCTGCGCGACGAATCGCTTCGCCTCGGCTTCTTCCTGCGCTGTCACGTGGGAGGACGCGCTCAGTGCGTACAGCGCGAGGTACCCCAATACGTCTGGGTTTGTCGAATCCAAGCGGTTCGCTTCAGCGAGCGCCATGTGAGCTGGGTCCCACTTCTCCATCCGCAGGCACGCGATGCCAACCCCCAACCAATTGGACGCGACCCGGAACTCGTCACAGGATTGCAGAAACACCGCCTCGGCGTTCCCAAACTGTGAAGCCTGGAGCAAAACGAGCCCCAAGTGTACGTAGAGCCCCAGACGGAGCTCCTCGTTCCTGAGCAGCGTGTGGGTCTCCAAAGCTCGCTGAAGACACTCGATCGCAGTCTCCGTCTGGTTCTCCTTGAGCAAGTACGCCTTCCCGAGTATCAGCCACGCGAACGGATGGGAAGGGTCGATCTCGAGTGCGTCTCTCAACAGCTTCGTGGCTTGGTCGAGTTCACCTGCGAGTAAACTCAGCTCCGCCTCAATCGCTCGCTTGGTCACACGCTCGTGGACGCTGAGTATGTCTCTTGGTTTACGATACGAGTCGGCAAGCTGCAATGCAATCTGAGTCAGTGACCGCAGCTTCAGCTCGTGCGTGTACTCGACCAGGAAGATCCAGACAGAGCTCAAACACGCGTTCTTCCAGGTCTCTCCACCGTCGTGCTGGAGCACTTGCTGAGCTTTCAAGAGCTCAAAGAGCGCAAAATTGCCCGTCGTGTCTTTTCCTGACTGGACAAAATACAACGCCAGCAATCCATGCGCGAGCACGACGTCCGACCATCTCTTCTTGCTGTTGTCATTGCCCGCGAACGGGAACAAGGACGCCGAGTACGCCGCGAGCGCCTCAGTCACAGCCGTCTTGGCGAAGTCCTCTGCGTGGACGAAATCGCTGAGCTCGCAGAGCAGCGACGTGTACGCGAGCACCGCTGGCAGTGCGTGGGCGTTGAGCGACAGACTCTGGCGCAGACTCGCACCTGCCTTCTCAAAATCGCCCGGAAACAGACTGAAGCGCGCGTAGTCGAACCAGACGGTCTCCAGGGCGTACGACGACGGATGGTAAGTATGCTGCTGACTCTGGTTCTGTTGTTGCTGTTGCTGAGCTTGTAGGAAATTGGCGCTGTGCTCTTCTGCAAACGCTATCCGGTCCAGATGCATCGTCTCGCTCTTGTCCAAGTCGCCCGTCACCTGGTTCTCCATGGCCTTGAGCTTAAGCGCGTCCAGGACGTCCATGATCTCCTTCTCCGACGGCCGTCCCTGCATACTCGCATGGGTTTTCTCCAGCGCATCCGTGTCCGAGTAGACGGCTTCGTGGAGCACCGCGTTGACTTCCTGCATCACGAGCGTGTACACGTGGCCAAAGTACTCCTTCTTCCTCTCGTTGGCCTTGGACTGCTTCGCTGCAACCCGTTCATCCTGCTGTTGCTGCTGGGGCTCGTGGCCTTCGTCCACGTCGCCGTCGTCAACAAACTCGGAGCGTGCAAAGCGCTCGCGGATGACCGGGATTATGCGCTTCTTGAGCGTCTCCTTGAAATTGTGGTACACGCCCTGCGTGTTAAGCCGGAAGATGAGCATCTTCCTCTTCTCGTCCCGGTCTTTGCCATCGACAACAGATGATTGAGACTCGACAGCGCCAGAACCGTGGAACGAGTCGTCGTACTCGTGCAAGAGCGTGAGCACGACGCAGCGGATTTCCGACCGCAAGTCCGCGATCGGGTCCTCTTTCTGATCTTTTTCGTCGACCAAGTCGCGCTGCGGGATCATCTCTTCGATCGACATGGACGGCGGTAGTGGCATCACGGGCGGCTGGAGTACCAGTGGCGAGCCCAGGATCTCAATCGTGCTTTCCAGGTGCGTCCCCAAGGCCACCATCGCACTGGAGAGTGCCACCACCTGCTGCAAAATCGACTCGTACTCTGTGAGTGCCACCTGGAGCTTCTTCTTCTCGTCATTGGAAATCGCGCTCGCGAGATCCTGTTCAAGCGACTCCTTTGAAACGGGGCTGAGCGTCTGGAGCTTGACGCGCGCGAGCATCTGCGTCTGGCCAGGAGCTACGAGGTCGCTCAGGTGGATGCGCACAGCGGACGTGAGAATGTCGGGCACTTTGGCTGGATTTTCGACCAAAGTGCGGCGTAGAGTGGCGCCAATGTGCTTCTCCACGTGGAGAAAACCTGTGAGGCGCTCCACTGAACTCTGTTATTATAGCAACAGCAGCAAGCACTTGTGTTGCTTAGTTGAAGCTTTAGCAGCGAAGCACAATGAGAGCAGAGACAGAGTAGACGAGCGTACGTACATGTTGAAAGAGCTTTGTGAATCCTGCTGAGGATGGGAACGCGACGCTCCACGTCCCAGTGAGGTTCGCTGGCGGCATGCTTGCGGGGTCCTCTTCGCTGCCATTATCAACAGCAGCTCTCGTCTCAGTTCCAGCCGCCGTTGATGGCTCATACTGGAGCTTCCCGCCCTGGACGAGAATCGACTCGAGCGGAAAAGCATCGCTCTCACTTGAAGCGCTATCGCCTGTTGTCAACTGCGGCAGTCGGATCTCCAGCTCGTAGGTCGCCAGGTTGCGATCCGGCGCAGCGCAGATCCGTAATGCGTCCTCGTCGCTCTCGCACGGCAGCGTCCACTCCTTGGGCAGGTTGAGGATCGAGAGCGAGTGCAGACGCAGTATACGGCAGCCCGAAGTGAAATCAGCCAAGTTCGCGTCTGCCTGCACGCTCACGTCGATCACGATCTGCTGGTTGAGCGCTGGGATCGGGATCACGACGCGCTGCTGGAGATGGTGGAGCAGTACGAGGTCCATGAGCGACAGCAACTGCTCTCCCAGTAACTCATCCGTCGCTCTCGACCGCGTCACGCCTCTGAACACTGCAATCTGTAGCTGCCCATTCACGAGCGTCTCGAGCGTGTCGTTCGTCAGTGGGAGTGCTCTGGAGCTCTGCTGGTACTTAAAGAGCACTGCTTTGGTGGCGTCACGACTGTCGTCATCAGTGGGACTCGGCTGCTGGACGCTCTTGGTGAGCGTGTTGTCGTCATCGGCAGCGAACCAGAACCTCTCGAGAAGCTGTCCGCTCTTGTGCACGAGCTGCACCGCCGCCCACACTTGAGTCGTGTTCTCACTCTCGGATGATAAATCGGATGAAGACTCGGATGCGTGCAGCCACGCCACGCGCTGCAGCTCGACCGTGAGCGAACCCTGCTTCTGCTGCTGCTCTGTCATCTTAAGATAAACACGCACAGCGGATCACTGAAAGAGCGACGTACATACAGAGACACGAGAGAGGCGAGTGAGCGCAGTCGCCGGTCGTCTGCTTATGTGAACGAAGAGCTCTTTCCGCGGCGTTTGAAGCGGCGGATTGGACGGCGCGGCGCTTCAAGTGAAGCTCGCTTTACCCTGTTTTGACAATGTATCCTCAGCACCCCTTTTTGTCGAACCGGTTTTTAATGTCAAAACAGTCAAAAACATAGCTCAAATATAGATTCTTAGCAATGATCAAAACATAAACTGTACATCATACAAATGCAAAGTATAAACGATGAGACACTTTTGGTCAACACTTCAGAATCTGAAGTGTTGACCAAAAGTGTCTCATCGTTTATACTTTGCATTTGTATTATGTACAGTTTATGTTT
>JAASFY010000053.1:0-52712 GCA_023334035.1 Globisporangium okanoganense | reverse complement strand
CGTGCAGCTCTCTCTCAAACCTGACAATGTACGTCTGGACGCCGTCAGTCAGCTGGTCCTTGTTGCCCACACGCTTGAGAAGCCCGAGCACGTACGAGAACTGCTCCACGTCGTCCTCGATACTCGACGCCGTCTCCTTCATGCCGCTCAGGACCTCGGCAACGTCCACACAGATCCTGACCAGCTCAAATCACGATGGCTCCAGCGCCCGGGAGAGATACATTCGCGACGGTCACGACGATGTTTTGGAGGGCGTCCATTGCCCTTGGCGGTGCTTTTCTTTGTTCTTGGAGACTAGTCTGAACGAGTCTACGGAGAAGAGAAGAGTGGCTTCCTCGCTCTGTCCAGGCTTGAAGGGAATTTCTTGCCTGAGGCAATCTGAGAGCAAGTCGATCTTCGCTTTCACCGCACAGAACGAGCTGGCACAGCAGCTATTTTCGACTTCTGAAAGGGGCGATGAATGGGGCGTGACATACCATAAATCAGAGCAGGATGTTGGTGAGTGCCAGGATTTTGAGAATCAAAGGCAGCACGTTGACCATGTTGTCCACCACGGGTGACCGATTGAGATGGCTGAGTGACGCTAGCTTCACCTGCAGCTGAGTCATCAGCAAATCACGCGACGTCCTCGACGCGTCCTTGGGTAACTAGTTGTGTGGTTTCACTCAGCAGCGCTCTGCACACACTCACACAGATATAGAAGCCAGTCACGAAATGTGGGCGAAGCCGAGCAGCCCACTCTCTAACTCTATCTTCGTTATCCAGTGTGTACGTAGACCATTGAGGCCGCCTTCGGCAGCTCGAAAAGCGTGATTTTGAGCCCTCGGTCGTTATTCGCTGACGCGTATCATCTCGACCAGCCAAACCTTGGTTCCCAGAGGCGCTGGCAGAATTTAACTAGACCGGAGGTGCTGATCACAGTCGAGTCGTCCAAGGCCTTTCGATACAGCAAGAAGGCTGGACGGACACGCGGTGTTGCAGTCGGGCGAGAGCGGGTTTGGCGCCTGAGTGGGCGCATCCCTGATGTCACTGCGTGTGCGGGAGGGTGTATATGGGTTGGAAGCAGACCCCATAGCTCCGAGAAGAAGCGCGAGCTGCCGTCCTTCAGCGATTGCCTCGACTTCCTCATCGATGTCTTCAGCTCCTCATCGACCCATGAGCGCAGACGTCATCACCAGAACAGCCAGCAGCCGTAGGGCGGCAACCGCAGTACAAAGAAGCACCAGTGGGGGGACGTGGGTGAAGAGAACAGGAGAAGGAGGTCGTCAATTTTGTTTACTATTTTTTTTATTTCTTTCAAAAGCCAGCACCAGCACACGGAATGAGGGGGTGGAGAGGATAATTGTCTAAGGTGGTGGTGGCTGCATATATGTGGTTATGTGAATATTATTATTTATAAGCTTTGGTAATGCAGTGCCAACCCTTTTTTGCGACCCGTTGTTGAGAGACACACGCGTGTCATATATGATGTATTGGCAAATGCGAATGAATGCCTCTCTCAAAAGCGTCGATTGCATACGATTTTTTTAATTGTCGTTTAGGATATACAGTGTACCCTTTTTAGGAAGCGGACAAAACTGAGGTCTTATATCCGGTCCCTAAAACAACTATAGGATCGACCTCCTCTATTGTTCATTTTGTCAGAATTCTGAGATTCTGTTATGTATCGAATTTGCTATATTAAGCGCGTCATTTTTTGCAAAAAAAGCACATGCAAACCTCCATAAATAAAATTTATATTTGACTTGATAGCGTTGAGGCTACATCCAGCGGGACGACAGCTCGACACACGGCGGCGCGAGGACTGACTGCGCGACTGACGCGACTATGGAACGACGAGGTGGCGCCAGCGCTGCCGCACCCGGCCACCAGGGCTGGTCGGCACCTGCTTTTCTTCGACGCCGGCTCACAGGGCAATCCAGGCTCTGGGGGCGCAGGCTCCGTGGTCGTCCGACTCGCGGGCACCGACGGAGCTCCAGAGCTTCTCCGGTGCTCGTGCATCTCGTATGCCAGCAAGAAGACCACCAACAGCGTGGCAGGCACCGCAGAGGCAGCAGGGATTGAGATTTCCGAAGCCATGCGCTGGTTGGCGCCGGAATGCGTCCAGGGACGAGTGCCCAGCTCCGCGTCAGATGTGTACTCGTTTGGGATGACAGTGTACCAGGCGCTCACAGGCGAGCCACCATACTTCGACATCAGCAACGACGAAGAGCTCCGAGCGTGCAAGCTTGGGCACGAGTTGCCTGCTCGCGAAGTCGTGATGATCAATGATGCAGCCTGGGAGCTGATCACGCAGTGCTGTTTCCCGGAGCCCCAGCAGCGTCTGTCCATGCATAGAGTTGTCAAACTGCTGAAATCGATATCTACGAAGCAGCAACGACAGAGTTCTGGCGACGAACCCACCGAGCTTCATTCAGCAGAGGTGAGCGCTTCTGCTATTTTGCAGATTCGACCGAACTAAGAAGCACTAGCTGTTCTCGATATCGCTGAGCAAGTTAACGCCTCCATGGATGTCCCCCCGCCGCTACCACCGCTGGTATTGGGCAGCCCTGAAGCTAGTGTGACTCTCATATTTGGTGAACCACCAGGGATATATCAAGGCTCCCTCGCGACCCAGAATGTGAAAGTTCACAACTACCCTGAGGAGCAGACGCGGCTTGAGGTGTCGCCCAGCTCTCCAGATAGCGGTGATCTCACACTGGTCAAATCAACGAACAAGGCACTTCGTATACTCCGCATTCCCTGGTCTCACAAGCTTGTCGTTGGGATTGTTCTACTCGTGGCAGCAGTTGCAGTGACACTTGGCATCGTGCTGATGTCAGGTTCATCGTCGGTGACATTAACGAATAACTTGAGTGGAAATTCGACTCCCACCCCGATTCCAACTCTCAGGTCGACTCCAGCCTCAACTCCCACAGCAACCCCGACAACCACAACGGTATCGACACTGGCACCGACGACAACTGCTCCAGTTCCGACAACAGCTGGCACTCCTGCTCCTGCAACTGTAATTCCGTCACCAGCAGAAGCGACTCCAACTACGGTCGTATCTCCTAACCCGACACCTACACCGGTGGCTGCGAACCCCACCTCAACCGCTTCTCCAACACTAACACCTACCACTAGTATTGCGATAACTGCATCTCCGTCTCCAAAGCCGATAACCATTGCTCCTGCTGCGACACCAGCTACTCCAGCGCCCACCACTGCTCCGGTACCAACGACGGTTGCACCAGCTCCGGAACCAACCACCACTACTCCAGTACCAACGACGGTTGCACCTGCACCAACGACTACTGCTCCTCTTGTGACAATGGTCTCTACAATGGTTGGCTACGGAGGCGCATTCTCTATGACTTTCTCTGCACTTGAGGGCGTCGCTATCGCTTCAGATAACTATATTCACTTGAGCGACGAGAACCGCATCTTCCGCATGACCGATGGAAGCGACGCGGTCGTGTATTCAGGCAGCTTGGACGACGGCCTCCAGAACGGAGCTCGAATGAGCGCTTTGTACGCGGCGCCCAGAGCGCTCGCAGTGAGCTCGGGTGGCGACGTCTTTATATGCGACTACGGCAACGCAGTTGTGCGTCGAATCACAGGTGGCAACACAGTGAGCACTTTCTCGTCGTTCACAGCCCCGGATCTGCGCGGCATCGCAGTTGACTCGAGCGGTAACATATTCGTCACAGTCGGCAACAGCAACAAGGTGAGCAAGATCACGTCTGCTGGATTTTCGAGCACGTTCACGACGTCCACCACGGTGCCGATGGGCATCGCAGTCGACGCATCGGGAAATGTCTACATCACGGACATGCACGCGGTGAAGAAGATCTCGTCAGGGGGCGCCATCTCGGGCTTAGCCGGGTCCACGACGTCGGGCTTTGCCAACGGAGTGGGGTCAGCCGCTCGCTTTTACTCGCCCAAGGCGCTCGCAATCGGGTCCGACGGAGATCTATATGTGGCCGACTCGGGGAACCACTGCATCCGCAAGGTCGCTCTGGCGACGAACAAGGTCACGACCTACGCTAGTGTGTGCACGTCCTCGGGCTCGACCAACGGAGCTGCCACGACCGCGCGCTTCAGCAGCCCTCGCGGAATTGCGGCGACAACGAACAGCGTCTTTTACGTCGTGGACGGCGGTAATTCACAGGAGCGGCTACGAAAAGTCTACATCGGGTAAAACATAGACGAATTATTGCACGATTCGATTTTACATATTATTACAAACAACTGTCAAACGTTATTTTTTTATTTGTTTAGCTGAGTATATTGAGAATTTTATAACAAATGTCAAGTTACAACAACTGTCAAACGGAGAGGACCTCGATTAACGTGCTCCGGATGGTCAAGAAAAAAATACATTGGCTCGGAGCGTCTTCCTGGAAAACTCAAGAGCTCTACAGGAATTATCTCAGTTTTTATAGATGCTCCAAATGTTCCCTGCAGAAACCAATACTAGCTCGTAGTATTCACTTGCGCAGGTTCTTTCCTGTACCCATCTCAAAAGCAGATCATAGGTTTCCCATTTCACCAAACTGCCAACAACACCAAGGCACCGTCCAGTTCGCCAGCAACAGCAGCAGTAACGCAACAAACGGCGCGTACGAGCACGAGCACGAGCACGAGCTCCACTGCCCACTGCTGCAGCATGGACCGACGCATGCGCCCTGCTAGGCGCTCACTGCTCGCCACGACGCTCGCTCTCCTCGTCGCCGTCGTCGTCTGCCTCATCGCGCCGTCCCAGGCGCTCTCGTTCAACGCATCGACGTGCTCGCTCCCCATCCACACGCTTTCGTTCGCATGCGACGGCGCGTGTGGGAACGCATACACGCCCTGCTTCAAGACCACAAACCGCTCAACGTCCACGCAGTCGTTCGCGGGCTCGCGCTGCGGCTACGAGTGCTTCCGCATCGTCAACGGCTCGCTGACCACGAGTCAGAGCTACTCGAAATTCGTCTTCCTCGTACCGTTCGGGGAGTGGAAGAGCCCACAGGAACGCGCAGGACTCGTCCCACGGGCGTCAGCGTATGCGAACGACACAGATGTGTTCCCATCCGCAAGCAATGACCTGCTGAGGAACGTCGCCAAGCTCCAGCTACCGAAGGAAACCACGTACATGTACGTTTGTGTGTGCGATGAGCTCCGACTTATTTCACTTGCTCGACTCATTCTGAACTAATTGTACGGCTTCCTGTGTTCGTATGACATTTACAGCTCCATTCAGGGCGGGAGCGCATTCGGAGCACAAGCGATCGTGGATAGAGGGCGGGTCGCGAATGTAAAGCTTGCGCGGGACTTGCTCAAAAGCCAGCTCCAGGTCGACAATGTCTGGCTCAACAACCTCAACTTGGCGCCGATGTCAAGCAGTCTGAGCGACATGCTGCCACTGAAGCTTGTCAACCTGTCGCTCGACAACGGACTCTTCACGGCGATCCCACCGGGCCTCTCGCGATTCAAGACCCTCCGCATGCTGTACGACCGAAGCATCTGTACCTCTCATTCTAGTTGGCCCATAGGCTCTAACAAATTAAATCTGTGACAATGTCTGCATGAAAACCCTTAGATCTATGGCGAAGAACTACATCAAGAGCGTGACTGAGAGCGAGGCGTTGGAGTCACTCACCAACCTGTAAGTACTTTGACCTGCTGAATCACTCTTCAATAACTTTCAAATGTCTAGCTAACGGCCCTCGCTAACAATTATCACCTCACTCGTTTTTTCCCAATTATTTTAGGGATTTGTACTTTAACAATATCCGTGCATTCAACGCAGTGTTTCCGAACCTCATCGAGTTGTAAGTGGTTTTTTGAGACAACTGCGATTTTTATATCTATGGCTTTGTCTCTAAGTATGATGATCTACTTATCTAGGAACTTAGGAATGAATCGGTTCACAGAGTTCCCAGCGACTCTCTCGCAGCATTCGCGTCTTGAGAAACTGTGAGAGCTTCGGATTGTGTATTTTTTATTTATCTTTACACTCTCGTAATGAAATATCTAACAATGTCGCTGATATTCGAATTCTCGCAGGATTCTTCGCGACAACGACATCCAATCTCTGAAAAATTTGAATGGGATCCCGAGCCTCAAGTACTTGTAAGCTGATCTCAAGATCGCAATTATACTTGTGATTAGCTTCAACTCAAGCTATGAACCTCGTGACTGACAGATTCTGAATCTTGGTATATGTGTGCACGCAGAGATCTCGATTCCACCAACCTCACTCGATTTGAAGCACGTTTTCCCAACCTGGAGACACTGTGAGTCAATTCTAGAATGTGTATTATCGTACTCCGTTCGGTAGAATGAACATTTTGGATGGAGGTCACCCCAGTGCTAAATGAATACTAACTCTGTGATGGCCATTAAAAACAGATTTATACGCGACAACCAGCTCACGGAGATCCCGCCAGTGCTGTTCAGCTGCACCAAGCTGACGAGTCTGTGAGTGTTTATAAAATTCAAGAGTACTCTCTTGAAGGAGATCTCTAACAATGTCTGTATGTTTCTTATTTTGTCTCAGGTACATTGGCTCCAACAACTTCTCGAACCTCACGATTACAGACACGCAGGCGACATTCCTGACCGGGTTACAAAGCTTTAAGATGGATCCAGAAGCCCTGGACAACAACTGCAGTCATGTGGCTCAGCAGCGCGAGATCCACGGCATGACGTTCTGCATCACGAACTTTGCGGACTTTTCGAGCGCACTTCCTCCGGCGACACAAGGGCAACTGAGGGGTGACGATTCAGGCATCTCGCTCACATCTGTGTTGCTTGGTGTGCTTTTCGGAGTCACCGTCGTGGCCGTGGTGGTCGGCTTCTTCGCGCTTCGAAGACGGAAAATCAAGAAGAGTAGCAAGCTCGCAGCGCCAACTGCAGTGGGCATGGGACCTGCCTTGACTTCTGAGAATGGGATCTCGCTGTGGCAAGACGCTGGGCTCGCTGCTGTCAGAGTGAGCGCAGACGACATCGAAGACGTCCGGAAGATCGGCAGTGGCGTCGACGGCGATGTCTGGCTCATCAGGTATCGCCAAACGCAGCTCCTGGCGTCCAAGAGATTGCGAATGGGCGACGCGAATCGAGTCCGAATCCATAAGTTCGCGGCGGAGATTAAGATTGTCGCCCAGCTCGAGCACCCCAACATTGTCAAGTTCAAAGGTGCTGCCTGGACCATTGAAGCAACTCTGCAGGCGCTCTTCGAGTGCATGGAAGGAGGTGATCTGCGAACCTACCTTGAAAATAAAAGTACCTCGCGCGAGTGGACTTCCACCAAGGTCAAGATCACGATCAGCATCGCTGAGGCGCTCGTGTACGTGCACTCGCTCTCACCTCCGCTGGTGCATCGCAGCCTCAAGTCTCGCAACGTGCTGCTTTCGACCAATTACGAGGCCAAGTTGACAGATTTCGGGGTCTCGCGCTTCACCTCCGAGAACAACACGATGACTGCGGATGTGGGAACTGCGCGATGGCTCGCTCCAGAGGTGATCTCAGGAAGCACCAGCTACGGACCGGCCGCTGACATTTTCTCGTTTGGCGCAGTTCTGTCAGAGCTCGTCTCACATGCACTTCCATATGAAGACGCGAAGTGCGTGAATGGCACAAGACTCACCGACGTGGCACTGCTTCAGCTGATATCAACAGGGCAACTCCAGCCCAGCTTCTCGAGTGATTCTTGTCCGGACGCGATCGTGTCGCTGGGAAAGCGGTGTCTGGCGTTCGACCCACGAGATCGGCCTTCTGCGGCTGAGGTAGCGAGTGAACTGCGGATGGTAAGGGAAGCGGTGTTTCTTGAGTTGTAAAGAGGTCACACGTGAAATACAAATTGCGGCAATGCACTGGGAATCTGAAAGTTGCTGAGCATTAACCTGGGTCGTAGTCTACAAATGTAACCGATCTAAACGTATCCTGAGAGTCGGCAGGAGGTCATTCAATGAGACCCTCGCGCATCTGGGATCTGGGGGTTGCTAATTGTTCTAGTCTAAATGTTCTAGGAAGCCACAATACCCCCAGTGCAGGCAAAGGTCGTGGCCCAACGTTTGGACACGCTCTAGCGCTGCTATCCGAGGTAAAATTTATGTATCTGTCCTGTCACAGCATCGCCGTCCACAACGTAAACGACGTCGCTCGCTGCGACCGCTCGAGGGTTGTTGAACCCCACGGTCGCGGCGTCCCTGTCGCCATTGCCAGCCTGGGTGCACACACCAGCATATGTCGTGGCCTCGTTCATCGTCAGAGCGATCTTGCGAAGGTAGTGGTTCCCCGTGTCGGTCACGTACAGATCGCCGTCCGATCCGATTGCCAGCGGATACTGGGCGATTGAAAGAGCGCAGTAAGCTCAGCGCCGTTGGCAAATCTCCATACCGTCCACGACCCAGTCAAGCGCGAGTTAAAGCAATTATTGGCAGGCTTAGGCGTGGGTTAAACATATACAGCACAAGTTCAACCAACCATGGTGCAATTTTTTCTGAAATGCACAATATATTGATTAATGTAAAGCTACAATTCGCGTCATGCAGGACTACCTGTAGGTTTCTCAAGACGTCCCAAAGTTCCAGTTCCAGTTTCAGCGATGCGAGCGCTGCGGGCACCAAGCGGAGAAGGGTAGCGATGTTCCTGGGTCGTCTGGAACGGAAGCCGCGACGCAGCGCTGATATGAGTGAATGCAATGGCGTCACACCCGATAACTGATCGGCCTGAAGGCCAGCGAGCCCCTTTAACGATCTAAGAGATCGAGCACTTACCGCAGACCGACGTGATGGCCTTCGTGTCTTGCGACTTCAGCTTGTTCTCCTTCTCGTTTGCTGGTTTCGCGTCTTCTCCCGCTTTCTCCTCGCTTCCGAATTGGACTGTGATCTGATCAACCGTGTTGTCAGCTGATTCAGCAGCGTTCTCCACCGCTCTCAGTGATTGATTTTTGTTTGAGTCTTGCGGCTCTCCGCCAATCTGCGGTGGTAGTTTGATGCTCGCTGACGATTTCAGTAGCTACATCACTGTTTACATCGTTGGTCGTTGCTCTGGGTCTCGATGGCAGGCTTTCGTGATCAGCTCTCAGGCTTCCGCACTGATGAGCTCACTCTCGCGGGCCGGACTTTTCTGGGTGAGTTTCGCTGCTTTGACGTCGTCGTCGCTGCTGAGGTGGTAAAACGGTAGCTTTCCCGTCAGTGCTTCGTACAGAGTCATCCCAAAGGAGTAGACGTCGGATGCTGGACTGAGCACTGTGCCTTGGAGACACTCGGGCGCCAGCCAACGTACATACCCAGAGATTCTCACGCCTGCCGCTTCTGCTGAACCTTGTTGACGCTTCTTTTTCTTGAGCGCAACCCAATCGAAAGCGTGGTCAAAGTGACACACTTTGGCTTGGGTCGTCGTCCCCTTCACGAGGATGTTGTCACACCTAAGATCGCCGTGGACGACGCCTCTGGCGTGCATCCATACAAGCACTTCTGCAACTTGTGTGAGTACTTGGGACGGCGACTGCACCGCGGAGGGTGGCCCCACTTTCGCTAAGCACACTCTCGAATGACCCTTTGTCGCAAAGCTCCATGACGACAAACGGCGTTGGCGTCAGGTAGCACACGCGGTAGAAGCGGCAGATGCTCTCGTGGGTCAGCTTTCCCATAGATTCATCGTGGCGATGAACTGCTGTCTGGTGTATTCTGACGCTCGCACGTCCCCGTTGTAGAGCTTCAGAGCGACATTCTGGTCATTGTGTCGCCCGAGAGAGACGGCAGCTTGGCACCCACTATCCACTGGAGTGTCGTTCCATTCGGCCAGGATGTCGTTGATGTGCCAAGCTGGTTGTCTTTTCAGTTGCTCTTTGGCGTCAAAGCCTGTAGCGTTCCGCAGTATTTCTCGTATCCCATCCAGCACAAGGTCGCCTTGAACCCCAGCAAAGTATTTCGATACTTCGAGAGCTTCGACTTGGTTGTCAACGACGGCCATCTCCCTGGTGGTCTTGTCCCAGCCCACGAGCTCGGCATAGCGATTCTTTCGGCGCGCAGACTCTTCTCCCAGCAAGTGGGTGTCTTCGCTGCGACAGGGGATGGCGAGCTCGATGGTGACGCTTACTTTCAGCATCGCTGCGATCTGATTTGTGTCCAGACCCCGGTCTCGCCGGTTGTGCATGATGAGCTGCGTAAAGGTAGTCTTTTGCGCCACTCTTTTCGTAAAACTCCAGTAGCCCTTGAGACTTGACTCGAATTTCTTCGTCAGTTCCTGGAGTCCCTACGACAGCTGCTCGCGATTTGTATGGCGGCCTTCGAGCAACACGAGCAGCACCGAAAACCCGACCGCATTTTCGTTGGTAAACTTCTCGTACGCGTCGGCCTTCGTGCGCAGTCCTTGCATTTCAGCCAAAACCTTCTTGATGTCGCTGCAAGTCTTGGCCAAATCGAAGTCATTCTCGGGTTTCGAAGGTCCCACGGTGAATTTAGTGCCAGCTCTAGTCGGCAGCGCAATTTGGGTGCGATCCACACGGTCGGTAGTCATAGTGGAGATCTTGTTGTCACTTCGACAGCCGGCTAGGATATCTACATGGTTCCCAACTTCCAGCTGTAGCTGGCCTTGGCTCTCGTCACTCGGTCGCTGCTGCTGTTGGCGTGTCATGTGTTTCAGCAACGCCATTACCTCCTGCATAGTCGGTCACTGTTGGGGCTTACGGTGGCTTGTTCGCGTGATTAGTTCCCAGACCTGGTCATCGATTAGCTCGCTGTCGTGAGAGGGCAGCTCGCGGGCCAGCTTGCAAGCTCGGAGCTCTTCGTCATTGTTGATGTGGTAGAACGGTGACTTGCCCGTGAGCACCTGGTATATAGTCATTCCAAACGAGTAGACGTTGGAGGCCGAACTTGGTAGCTTGCCCTGAACGCACTCTGGCGCCAGCCATCGGATTGCTTCGGTGATCTCGATACCCGCTTTTGCAGCTGAACCATCAACCAGACGCCGGTTTTTCAGCGCGATCCAGTCAAAGCTCCTGTCGAAATCACATAGTTTGGCCTGTCGGGCCGTCCCAGTGACAAGGATGCTATCGCACTTCAGGTCATCATGGACGATGCCAGCCGAGTGCATCGAGACAAGCCCCGCTGCGGCTTGAGCGAGGATCTCAAGAGCGAACGCGCTTCGGCGGCTCTTGTCTTTGCGAAGGAATTTGTCGAGCGGACCTTGGTCACAGAGTTCCATCACGACAAACGGCGCCGCCGTCAGGTAGCACGCGCCATAGAGCTGGCAGATGTTCTGGTGATTCAATCTTCGCCATAGCTTCATCGTGTCGATGAACTTCAGTTTTGCTTGCTCCGACTGATTGAAGTCGCCGTTGAGCACCTTCACAGCCACGTGCGTCCCACAGGGGCTACGAACGCCAGCGTAGATCGTCGCGTCACCACCAAAGTCAAACGGTTCGGTCTTGTCGACTTCAACTTCGTCTTCCGTGATGTACCAGTCCGGGAGGTTCTCGATCTCGCTCCGGACCGCAGCTTGTCCTTCACGACGCTCCTCACAGGATCGCTGCGAGTGCTGCCCTTGTCACTGCGAAGCGTCACATCCATGCGATCTTCAAGGCGCTTGATCGTCGCGAGGATCTCCATCTGGATGTCAACGTCCTGCATCTCCTTCGTCACCTCTGGCGAGTCCACAAACACCATGTAGCGCTTCTCTCGGCGCTCGAGCTCTGCTGCAAAGCGAAGTGCGTGGTTACGGCTCTCGAGCGTGCTTTCGATTCCGAGGCGCATGTACAACGTGGCGGCTGTCTTCTTGGTTTTCGCATTCGCATTGTCCAGCTCGCCACGGTTAACGAGCTGCTTGAGCAAGGTCTTCTTCTTGAACTTGGCCACAATGCGGCCGTACTCGGTCACATCGCTCTGGAACGTCAGGATCGTCTCCTGGAGCTCTTCCGAGAGGCTCTCGTGGTCCTTCACACGCTGCTTGAGCAGCTTTAACGGGTACTCGAACTCCTTTACGTCCTCTTCAACGTTATGTCGTTGCGTCTTGATCAACGCGGCAGTCTCGCCCATGCCGCCTAGAACTTGTGCGACTTGGAAGCAGACCTTGGTGAGCTCAAAGCCGGCGTTCAGGGTGACCCCCGAGCCAGGAATGAGGACGTTGGCCATCACAACCGCGACGGACTGGAGCACCTCCATCGCGTCTTGAAGCGCTCATCTGGGTCTTGAGGATGTGCTCACACAACTGAAGAGGGTTCTCTGATGCTTGTGTGCTCTGGCTGGGAAGACTGGTTGTGAGGGGAGAGCGAGAGAGAGCGCAAGAGTTGTGAACCGACAGGGGTTTTGGCTCCACCAGGCGCGCGTGGGTTTTGATTTTTTGATATATTTTTCATGGATGGTAATAATAGAGATTGTGAAACCAACGGAGTCCGAGTGACCACATGCTGAACGTACGACTGCTGAACTTGATTCGATTGTCTCGACACACGAGCGAGTAAAAACGGATTTGCTGAGCTCTCGTGTTCGTCAGAGATCGCGACAATTCCGAGTAACCATAACGGATTCGCGTTTCAAGGTAGATAAAAACGGTATTGGCGTTTCTCGATTCAAGGTTGTCTGTCTTGAAACATTTTTGTAGTTTGTTTGTCACCGCTCAAGAAAGAGACACGCCTCGAAACGGAAATCGAGCACTCTAATCAAAGATGAACGGCTCGAAATGGCCTCCTCAATCACGTCGGCAACAGAAGATCGTCAAGCACTCCTGCTAATCTCATTCTGAAATGGGAGAACGGTGTTACGCGACACAGGTTTTTGTAACCGCTAAAAAGAAAAAGAAACGGTCAAAATATATTTCCGCGTTGGGAAATATTCAAAGCGGTTAGCTGTTTGAGTCCCTGGCAGAAAAGTACTTTATTTTCCCGACAGTGAGAGCTGAACATGTGTCCGAGGCGGTCGAAACGGATCTGTCCATTTGTGCCGGGATCTTGCACGAACGAGCTTCAAGGTGGTGAAGGGGCTCGAAGTCCACAAATCAGACCCATTCAGCTCCAGAAACTGATTTCTCCAGGATTTCGACGACAAACTCGTGGAGAAATCAGGAAATCACAGAATTCATTTTCTATCTTCCATGATCACTACCACTCTTCATTCCAAGAACCTGCTTGCTACGACGCACTCGCCAATCGTCCTCCATGAAGAAATCTCTCGCTGAAGCTCTACTACCGGAATGCGTGGCGCTCTTCCACTACTCCTCGCCGTGGCATCAGCGCTATCGCTCGCGCGTGGCAGCAGCTTCGACGCCACTGTCTCCAAACATAGCCGCACGCACAAAGCAGCAGAAGTTGCTGATGATGACTCGGCGTACTCGCTCTCAGCCAACATGCTCTCGTTCAACTGCGACAGCGCCTGCTCACCCTACTCTCCATGCCTCGCGACAAGCCCGAGTCCGAGTCGCACGGCCACGAGAGCCAACGCGAGCGTCTCTTCATCGTGCGAGTACGAGTGCTTCCAGATGAGCGCCAGCTCGCCCCAGAGCTACAGGGAGTTTGTGTTTCTGATCCCGTACAGCAGCAGTACCTGGAACAGCGCGCAGGAGATCGCCGGCAACTTTAGCTTTGAAGCAGCGAATGCGTTGAACGACACGAAAGTGTATCCCTCTGAAAGCAACGCGCTGTTGCAGAGGATCGATACATTGAGACTGCCGAACCAGATGACCACAGTGTACGTTGACACTGAGATGTTTACCTCCAGTATCTATATCACAGAGTGTGGCTAACCTTGGAATCACCTCTTAACATTGTTAGTAAGATCCAGGGCGGCAGCAGCCTCGTGGATGACAAGGTCAAAGCGCGTGTGGCGAATGTTGCATTGGCTCCCGATCTGCTCGCAACGCAGAGCCAAGTGCATGCTGTGCATCTGTTGAACCTCAACCTGGCGCCTGTTGTCGACACTGTGAGCAACATGCTGCCACCGGATGTGGCCACGATCAAGCTCAACAACGGACTGCTCGACCGTTTCCCACCGGGGCTGTTGAAATTCAAGAAACTCCGAACATTGTAAGTGGTGAAGAATTCTGTTGTGGCTGTTGATTCATGTGGCGCGGTGATATTCTGACGGTGTTGTCTGTGGAAACTCAGGAATATGAATCGGAACTTCATCACCCAGGTGAACGCCTCAATGGGGCTCAAGTCCGTCACTGCTCTGTACGTATTACATTGCTAAGCCAGTTGATGAGTGTTGTTGGATCTAAATTGTGGATGCATGCTATATTCGCAGAGGAATCAACACAAACAGCCTTTGGACATTCGACGCTGTGTTCCCAAACCTCACCGTATTGTACGTCCAAACTCGCTGGCTACTTTGGAAATCATCGGCGCTTGGGTGGGCCAGCTGGAAATTGTCGACAACTCCTAATCTCACTATTCCGCCTTGTGTGTCGGCACAATTGCTTTCAGAGACCTGGCGGTGAACAAGTTGACCGTCTTCCCGTCTGTTCTCGCGCAGTACCCGCGTCTCGAGACCATGTACGTTCGTTTTCGTCCGTTCTGTAATTATCCAGCTGAATTATTCGCTGGTTCTCATATATGTTGCTACTCATTCTCATCAGAGTAATGAACACGAACGACATCACAGCGGTTGAGGAGGCGCATGCAATCCTAAGTCTCAAGGAGCTGTGAGTCTGCTATCAACTTTTTTTATTTTCTTCTGATGACCATACAATTGAGGCTAATGCTTTCACTTGTGTGTATCGGCTACTGTAGATATCTCGATCTGAACGTCATCAAGCGCTTTGAAGCGCACTTCCCCAACCTCATAAAGCTGTACATGCCATTTGCTCTCACACTCTCAACAGACATGTTCTTTGAGACTGAGTAATACAATGCTTGCTCCATGCTACTGTAGGCATTTACGGCGAAGCAAGCTCACTGCGATCCCGCCAGTGATCTTTAAGCACAAGAAGCTCACCGAGCTGTATGTTCAAACTCGTCAGCTTGTTTTAAGCAGATCTTATTGTCTATAGTCACAGGTTTCCTGAAACTTTTATCCCTTGTACTGTACAGAATCCTCACGGGCAGCTTGATTTCGAACGTGGCGATCACGCAAGCCGAAGCCGAGTTCTTCGGCAACCTGACAGTCTTCCAATTCGACGAGGCCGGACTGTTCCAAAACTGTCCACAAAGTCAGCAGAAAAACGTCCAGAAGTTGCGGTTCTGTCTCTCGGATGTCCAGGTGGACACTCGGAAACTGGACACGACTGTCGCCAAGAACAGCAACAGCACCAGCAACAACTCGACCAGCAGCATTGTGGACAGTTCCCACAACAGCAAGGAGGACACTGGTGGTGGACTCTCGCCGTCCACAGTGACGAGCATCATCGTCGTCGTCATCTGCGTCACGCCTGTGCTGCTCATCGGTATCGTGGTCGTCTACCGTATCAAGACAGCGTCACTCCGTGATGACGACAACGAGTCCGAGCTCGAACAGTCCATGTCTGCAGCTGAGACGTACCCTTCCACTGGTGAGACAACAATCACCAATCCCCGCAACAGCAACCGCCACAACAATAGCAGTCAAGCGCATGGTGTCGCTCTTGCGTCAGTCTGGGAAGACGTCGACCTGCGAGCTGTCCAGGTGGACGTTGACGCGACCTTCGATATCCGAAAGCTCTCGGAGGACAGCAATGTCTGGCTCGTGCGGTACCAGGGCGTACGCTTGCTGGTCTCCAAGCGTCTCAAGAAAATCGCGAATACCAATACGCCATCCGAAAAACAGGCACATCGCGAGCACACGAGGGCTCTTATCAGCGAGATCAAGCTCGCCTCGCAGCTCAAGAACGCAAAGATCGTGCAATTTGTCGGCGCGGCCTGGACGATCGAGGCGGACTTGCAGGCGCTCTATGAGTTTATGGATGGGGGCGACCTGAGAACGTACCTGGACGACGAGCGCACACCGCGTGCCTGGTCATTGCAGAAGATCCAGATCGCGATCGACATGGCCGAGGCGCTCGTGTACTGCCACCACTCGTTCTCGCCGCCAGTGGTGCACAGCTACCTCAATTCTCGCAACGTGCTGCTCTCGATGGACGGCGACACTAAGCTCAAGAACGTCGGCGTCTCGCGGTACAACTCCTCACAACGAGCGGTAGGCTCGGCGCGATGGCTCGCGCCCGAGATCATCACCGGAGCAAATTCGAGCGACTATGGCCCAGCGGCCGACATTTTCGCGCTTGGCGTCGTACTCTGCGAGTTGGACACACACAAAGTGCCCTACGAAGTGGACGTGAAAGCCCAGAACCTGACTGAGGTGGCGCTGTTGCAGCTCGTGGCGCCCGGGGAACTCAAGCCGCGGTTGAGTAAGTCGTGTCCTCAGGAGGTCGCTGATTTGGCGCTCCGCTGTCTGGATCTGAATCTTGAGGAGCGCCCGACGGCCGCTGAGCTGACCTACGAGCTCCGAGTCTTCAAAAAGAGCCTGGCCGGGTGATTATTGACAAGAGTTGAGAGATCGTCCGTCGTGTGTGGAAAGGCATATATTATATATTTCTAAGACGACATTTTTAAAAAGCCAACTCGATTCGAATGTGGGGTTCACTGTGTCATGGCGAAACTAGCTAAGCCATGGCTGGGAATTCCCCGATTCTTCTACTTGGGTGGGTGAGTTCGCTTGTGCTTGAGGCTTGAGTTGGATTGCTTACTTCTTGTCCTTCTTTGGCGCACGGTAGGTACCGACGACGACCGCGTGGTCGCGCTCGTACGGCTCGAGCGTGAGCTGCTCGGCGGGCTTGAACTGCTCCTGCTGGAGCTTCTTGACCTCGCGCGCGAACACGGCCTCGGCGGGCGCGGTCGAGTCAATGCAGCTCGCCTTGATGGAGATCACGAAGTGGCCGCCGTTCTTGAGAAAGTAGCTCGAGTTGAGCGCCACGATACGCGCCTGATCCGGCTGCGCGACATCGGCGAAGACGGTGTCGACCATGGGCACGAGCATGCGGTACTTGAGCGGGTGGCGCGCGTCCTCGATGATCGGGATGATGTTCGTGCGTGACTTGGCGACGTTGATGAGGTCGCGGCCCGAGCGGTGCGAGAACTCGACGGCGTACACGGCACCTGTTGGGCCGACGATGTCGGACACGTGCGACACGGTCGTGCCGGACGCACCACCGAGGTAGAGCACCTTGGCGCCTGGGACGATCCAGATGTTGTCGACACCACCGAGGATCGCGGCCGCGAGCTTGGAGCGGAACGGGTTCCACACACGGTACTCGACCTTCTCCGTGCCCTCGCCTGAGGCTGATGGGACGTCCACCGAGATGCGCTTCTCGCCGTACACGGCCTTGCCCGGCGTCGAGTTGAGCGTCACGAGCGCGTCTTCCTTGCCGCGCGCGATGAACACGCCGGCGTGACGGTGAGGCTCAACGAGCACCTTGGCGCCGCCGCTCATGCCACCACGGCCGCCGCCGCGACCACCACCACGTCCACCTGGGGCACCGCGGCCACCGCCACGACCACCACCGCGACCGCCGCCTGGAGCACCGCGTCCGCCACCAAAGCCGCCACGACCGCCGCCTGGAGCTCCACGGCCGCCACCACCACGGCCACCGCCGCCGCCGCGTCCTCCTCGAAAGCCTCCACGTCCGGACATCCTGCTGATGCTCTTGCTGCTGCTGCTTGGTACTTGCGCTGGGCTGCGAATTTGCTGTTGTGACGCATCGGCGTGGAGCTCGTGGGCGAATTGGATGGATCGAAACCCCTCGCAAACGCCAACCAATCTTTTTGCGAGAGGTTGTGTGCCAGTGTGTCAGTGGTACACCTGTATATGTACCAGTTGAAGTGGCACATGTTGAGGGTGGGTTTTTGATCAGATGGTGGAATCAGATTCTGGTCAAACATGGGAAGCTCATTTCGACTCTTCAATACAATTTGTAACATATATGTAGAATATTTTTTATTTAGCCATGCGCGCCCCATCATCACGCAACAAGCAGGTGCCGCCTTACCATCCCTCCTTCGCGCGCGTCTCCATCACGCAACAAGCCACCAGCGCCTGCTGCGCAACCTCTGTCACTTCTGAATCCGTCACCACACGCACACGCACACTCGACCGCCAGCACCAGCCACCAGCAGTAGCCATCGTCATGAGCCTCACCGTGCCCGTGATCGACATCCACGCGTTCCTGGACGCGAGCAGCGCGACCGAGAGCGCGCGCGCCGTCGTGGCGCAGCAGGTGGACCGCGCCTGCCGCGAGATCGGCTTTCTCGTGATCACGAACCACGGTGTGCCCGAGACGACGATCAAGCGCGCATTCGCAGCTGCCAAGGAGTACTTTGACCAGAGCGCCGAGGAGAAGCAACAAGTACCCATGTCGCCATCGTACCCGTACGGCTACGAGTGCGGCGAGATCCTGTCCAAGTCCCGTGAAGAGGGGACGAAAGAGAGCAAGGCGGATTTAAAAGAAACGTTCCAGGTCTGCATCGGCGCCGACGGCAAGACGCCCGTGATTGCACCGCTTTGGCCGAAGGGGCCTGAGTGCTTCCAGCCGGCAATGACTGCGTACTACCGGTCGCTCGAGACACTCGCGAGCACGATGATGGAGATTTTCGCATGCGCGCTTGAGCTGCCGCAGACGTGGTTCAACGACAAGATCGACAACCACATGTCGTCGCTGCGTATCCTCAACTACCCGCACCAGGAACACGCGCCCGGCTCCAGTGAACAGATCCGCGCCTCAGCGCACACGGACTACGGCAGCCTCACGATCCTCGCGGTGGATGACGCGCCCGGCGGTCTCCAGGTGCGCGACCGCGAGGGCCAGTGGCAAAGTGTGAAGGCGCCCGCCGGGTCCTTTATCGTCAACCTGGGCGACCTCATGAACTGCTGGACAAACGAGCAGTGGCGCTCGACGATGCACCGGGTGGTGAACCCGCCACCGCCGGCCACGGAATCCAGAGGCCGCGAGAACAACCGGCGCCAGTCGATTGCCTTCTTCCACTGTATCAATTCCGATACGGTCGTCAAGTGTATTGAGAGCTGCCAGTCGGTGGACAACCCGGCGAAATACGAGCCCGTGCTCGCGGGCGAATACCTCATGGCCAAGCACAACGCGGCCCAGGGCCACAAGAAGTAGATGCATGAAAAGTGTTCTACGTATAGTGAACATCAGTGTGTGTTGGTGAATAACTACGTATAGTGGTATTGCATGTAAACTACTTGTGTATGAACCACAAGTACGTATACGTGAATGTCAATCGAAGACATGAACAGGCTCATAGAGCGTGACGCGATCCCCCGATGCGATGCAGAGTACGAGCGCAAACTGTTTGATCCCACTCGCTCGCATCGCCAGCACCCACTCCGATCGCTGCCACTGCGTGTAGACGACCGCATTTGCGTCCTGCAGCGTCAGGTGGTGAAGCCCCACGACCACTCGCTCGCTCTTGGTCCACGCGACTGCGATCTCAGCCACTTGGTCGACTTCCGGTGTCTCGAGCGCCGACCGCACAAGCCAGTCGCAAAACAATTCAGTCGAAGCGCTTGCATCAGTTCCTTGCTGCACTGGGGAGTCTGGCAGCGCAAGCGCGGCATGGAGCTGGTTACGATCACAGATCTGCACGATGAGGCCCGTGCCGTCATCATCGGACACGTGTGGCTTGGCGCGTGCTGTGATATCCTCAATGATCGCGTTCGCGAGCGCGACGGCCTCTGGGAGCAGTCGCTCCTTGATGAGCTCCTCGCAGTGGACGCGCTCGCTGAAAGCTGCAGGCGGTGGGGCGTTAGAAGACCTGCTGCTGCTCTTCTGCTGCAGATGATGGAGCTGCTTGCTGGTTTTCTGAAGGAGCTTCTTCATGGTTTTCGATATAGAGCTGCAACCATTCGCCCACGTCTCAAACTGCCGCATCTCCATTAGCAAGATGTAGCCATCTGTGGAAAGTGGGTTACGCTGGAAGGTTACAATGTGGTGTGTCCCACATAACAACTAGTGTGGTGCCCACAGATTTGAAACTTATGCGTCTATTTTTGCAGTTTATAAACATACACTACTACTTTTGCTATTTTGCTGCCTAGATCTATAAATTACAGAAGTTGCATGGAGCGTTTTGTAAAAAGCAAACGACTGGCCGCAACCTGCGGTGGAGAACCCACGAGCCATTTGGGCTCATTCTTCGAGTCTCTCTCACCAAGACACACCTCAAACTCACCACCTTAACCAGACATCATGGCCCGCGAACGCACGTACATCATGATCAAGCCGGACGGCGTCCAGCGCCACTTGGTCGGCGAGATCATCAAGCGCTTCGAGACCAAGGGCTACAAGCTCGTGGCCCTCAAGCTCGTGCGCCCAACGCGCGAGCACCTCGAGCTCCACTACGCCGACCTCGCTGGCAAGTCGTTCTTCGCCGGCCTCATCAACTACATGGTGCGTCTATTGTCTGTTGCTTATTGTCCACTAGCCATTCACATGGTACTAGCTCTCTAACGCTTGCTCGCTCGCTCGCTCTATGTAATGAATGACGAATAGGCCTCGGGCCCTGTGACCGCCATGGTCTGGGAAGGCTCGAACGTCGTGCTCGAGGGCCGCAAGATGCTCGGCGCCACCAAGCCGACCGAGTCGGCGCTCGGCACGATCCGTGGCGACTTCTGCGTCGAGGTCGGCCGCAACGTGTGCCACGGCTCGGACTCGGTCGCGTCCGCCAACCACGAGATCGCGCTCTGGTTCCCAGAGGGCATTATCGAGTGGAACACGAGCGACGACGAGTGGATCTACGAGAACTAAGTGCGCTTCTGCTGCTGCTGTCATCCACGCACCACCGCCATCGCGTTTTAGGCTGTTAGCCCATCGCTTTGCCAGCTGCTTTCTGTAACCCCATAACTCTCTCTCTCGGTCTCCATGGCTCACCTTAGCTGTAACGCCATTGTGAGCGAGAAAAAAGACAGTAAAAGCTAGCCTAACGTCACGTTAACAAAGTATTTTTTCTTTGCGATTCCACTGCGTGCTCCTCTAGATCTTTTTGGTGGTAATGGCCCAGCACCGGAATGGATGGCTTCAAATTAACCCGCTCCCTCACATGGCTACACTTGTGAAGAGCTACGCAGGTGGAGATCTTTATCGCTTTCTCGTCTCAGAAGCCATGCCCCCTCGGGGGGGGGGGGGGGGTTGTCGTAAAGAACGCCGCAGTGACACTGCAGACACTAGCGAAGGGGCCCACTTCGTCTGTTGAGAGCGCGAGCTTGCGGATGTCGTTGTGCCCGTGTCGGTGATGGATAGATTCTCAGTCATTGCCCATTGCAAGCGCTGTGATGAACAAGTGAAGCCGAGGCGACGCTGTCCTGAGATGTACTGCTGACAAGAACTTCCCCAACGCGCGCACTCGCGACCACTCCGTCGCTGAAGCTGCTCCAAGGCGCTACCCGAGTGCACGAGAGCCCGACGGCGCTGCTCACGAATTTCAAGCGGTTGATCCGATCGGCAGGGCGCCTGCTGTTCTCTTCACGACATGCTCAAGCTTGCGGTTCTTGCCAAATGCTTCCTTCTCGCTACTTGCGACCTGTGTCATTAATCGATTTTATCAAACGGGAGCAGCATCCCCTTTGTGGACACATTGCACTACAGTACGAGTCTTGGTTACCCAGAGACGCCAGCAAATGCCGACTACGGCATAGCACGATGTTCGTAGTTGTTTGGTCCATTACGTCATACGCCTTCAAACTGGTGGGGCTGGCGGGCTTGTGCTAGGCAAGGCATTCGGACTGGTTGGTGGCAATGTGGACGGGCTGGCTGGCGCTGCGTTGAGCGAGTTGGTGACCACGTTGACGTTCACAAATGATATGACTGTTGACGAAGAGCTCGAGGACCGGCCGAGCGCATTGACGCGGACGCTGATCAGGATGATCCCCAGGATAGCAGCGACAGCTAGGATCTTTTGGGAGCGCGACCAGCCATGCGTCACTGGCCGCATCCCGTTCTCTCACCGCTGCCAATCGCGACGTCCACCGTCACCATTGTCACCATTACCACCATAGCCAATGTGTGATTAATGGTGGACCTCGTTCACATCTTGATTAGGGTGGAGGTCGGTTATAATTGGCTGGAAATGGCGGTGGACGCTGGTCCAAGGCCGATACAATAGGTCAGGTTGTGTGGCCATAGACGTCCATGGCCGCATGGATGCCATCCTCAATCCTCAATCCTCAATCCTCTGGTTGGCTGTTGGCGTCCTAAACTGCTGAGGCTGCTTGCCTGAGATCAACTGGAGCCACTTGATGACCACCATCATGGTAGGTCGCCGCTGAGCATTCGCCTGGCAGGCCTGAGAAATCAACTCCCAGGCGCCAGCGTCGATTTCCCCCTCGTCTCTAGCTAGGAATTCGTTCGCGAGCTTGCATTTGATGAGCTCCTGGTCGCTGCCCACGTGGGAGAACGGTGCCTTGGCCGTCAGCGCCTGCTACAGCGTCATCCCAAACGCATAGACATCGAACGCGGGGCTGGGTAGCCTACCTTGGACGCACTCGGGCGCCAACCACGGGATCGCGCCCGTGATGAGGACACCAGCAGCGATTGCTGAGCCATCTGTGAGACCTTGAAGCCTCAACGCATGCCAGTTGAAGCTGCGGTCAAAGTCGCAGACCTTTGCTTGAGGGACTGCCGTTGTTGACCCAGTGACGAGGACGTTGTCGCACTTGAGGTCGCCGTGGACAATGCCTCGCGAGTGCGTACAAGCGATCCCCTGTGCTGCCTGGATCAGAAAATCGATCGCCATAGCTCTGCGGTCGCTCTTGCCTTCCTCTCTCCGCAGGAATCTGTCCAAAGAGCCCAAATCACAGAGTTCCATGACTGCAAACGGCACTGTCGTCAAGTAACACGCGCCATAGAACCTGCAGACGTGATTGTCAGGCTACTGGAGCGCGTTCCAGAGCTCCATCGTGCCAAGAAATCTGCGTTTCGACTGCTCCGAGCGTCAGAACTCGCCGTTGTGCATCTTCACAGCGACTGGCGTATTAGAAGCTAGGAGTACTCCGGTGTAGACCTTGGCGTCGCCACCTGATGCCAGCAGTGAGGTCGGCGCCTCGGGGTCCACGCGCACGTGGTCCTCTGTGAGGTACCACTCTGGGAGGCTGTTGACCTCGCTGCGCACGGCGGCACTCAAGCTCGAGAGCAGTTTCTCCAGCAGAACACTGACAACTGGGTCGCTACCACTCGCCGCCTGGTGCGAGTGCTTGAGCAGCGCGAGGAACTCCTTCTGGTTCTCTGGGTCGGCGATCTCCACGGACACCTCCTGCGAGTCCACCTGGGTCATATAACGCCTCTCTCGTAGCATACGCTCGTCCGCTGGCGATAGAGTATTAGCACTAGGAGCACGAGGCATATTAGCGAACGTGCTGCTGTCCAGCGAGCACTCTACCGTGAGCCGCTTCTCAACCAGGTCCGCCGTCTCTCGGGCCTTAAAGCTCGCTGTATCGACTTTGCTGTGGTGGTAGAGCTGACTGAGTAGCGATCGATTCTTGAACCTGGTTAACACCAATTTGTACGCTGTCACCTCTCGCTCAAAGCGCAGGATGGTGCTCTGGAGTTCCGTGGTGAGCGAGTCTCGGTCCTGGACGCACTGTAGGAGCTCAAGCACGTACGCAAAGGCCTCGATGTCTTTCGCGATGTTCTCGCGCTGGCTCGGAGACTAGCGGCCTTATCCTCCATGCCGCCCAGGATCAGCACGATCTGCTTCATGATCTTGAGCAGCTCAAAGCCGCTTTTCACGAGCTCACCCGAGCCTGGCACGACCACATTCGCTGCGACGACCGCGACACTCTGCATCAGCTTCATGGTCCAAGAGCTGGCTGTCGGGTTATCTATCGGTTAGTTAGTCAATGACCTGTGGCTTCTTCTGCTTGTGGACACTGGGGAGATGCTGCTACTATAATAACAGTCGCATGAAACGACTCATCACCGATCCAAATAGCCGATCACTTCGACTATCTAGACATACGTGCAGTCGTTGAAAAACCCTCACGGCGAGTCGGCTCTCGGCTCATTGCGAGTGTGTTCACGATGATGGACGTGTTGCAGAGCGTCGTGATCGTCGCAGCGAATGCCGCGATGCCCGGCTCGGGCGTCCTCGTCGCCAGCGGCTTTGAGCTGCTCAAGGTCTGCGTCGAGGTCGCGCAGATCCTCAGCGGCATGGGCGAGAGTGCGTCGAGCATCGCCACCCAGTGCGAGAACATTCGCGAGGACGTCGAGGAATTCGCGTATGTGCTTGGACTCCTGAAACAGCGAGTGGGGAATCAGGACAAGCTTTCGGAGGGCCTCCAGAGTACGATCCTGAGATTCGAAGGTGATGTGAAAGAGTACAACCGCGTCATGGCCAAGTTCAAGAGCAGAACGCTACTGAAACAGCTCATCTTCCGGAAGGAAATGGATTTCGCGAGCGTCAGGACCATGAAAACCACGGGTTTATTGAAAGAGCGACTCAATCTCGAGTGTTCTATCGCGGCCAGCAGCCACGAAGGAGTTCGTCTTCTTGAGCCTCAGAGTTCGGTCTCGATCGAGAAATTGGACCAGACTCGGGCGCCAGCTCATAATGAGCCTGACGAGGCTGAGGCTAGCCCAGCAACTGAGAATGACGCCAGTGCTCCAGGTCCTTCAGACCAGGCTGTCGTTATTGTCGCATCGCGCTCGCCAACCGAAGAACTCAAGGTGCGCGAGAAGCGGTACATGGCTCAAGTGGACTCGCCCGAGATCACGACCGAGATGGCGGACGTCGAGACTCAAAAGGAGATCCTTGCGCTGCTCAAGAGCATTGACAAGCACCATGGTGACCCTGTCGTGAGCGTCATTAAGGAAAAACTGCGCTCGAGCTCCAGTGCGGAAGTCAAGAATGAAGTTAACAGTCTTCCCAGTTGGTACCTCACAGAAGACCAGGTTGAAATCGATGACACCAATACGCTGGGCTTTGGTGGTGACGCCCGGATCTACGCCGGCGTACTCTCCAAGAAAACCCCAGTGGCAGTCAAGGTCTTCAACTTGAAGCCTGGCAACAAGCGATCAGAAGAGAAGGCGAAGCTCAGGTTCATCGAGACGCTGAAGCTCTGGCGTAGACTGCGACATCGCAGCATCTGCAGGTTCCACGGCGCGTGTTACCTCACCAAGACGCCGTTTGTGGTGATGGAGCTCTGTGATCTGGGTCCTCTCGACAAATTCCTTCGCAGAGATGAGAGCCTAAGGAGCTCAATTGCGCTTCAACTGCTGCTGCAGGCAGCCCAGGGGATTCTCAAGATGCACTGCAGTGGGGTCGTCCACGGCGACCTCAAGTGCGACAACATCCTGATTCAAAGCACTGGTGGCGCTGGGAAATCAGCCACTAGACTGGCCAAGGTCTGTGACTTTGATCGGAGCTTTGACTGGAGCGCGCTCAAGACCAAGAAGACAAAACCTCAGCAGCGACTTGAAGACATGAGCGCTCTGGCCATGGATGTTGAGATCACAGGCGCGCTTCCCTGGTTGGCGCCGGAGTGCGTCCAGGGTAGGTTGCCGAGTCCCGCCTCGGATGTCTACGCGTTTGGGATGACGCTGTACCAGGCGCTGACGGGCAAGGCGCCATTCTACCACGTGAGCAGTGATGAAGTACTGAAGAAACGGAAATTGGAGCACAAACTTCCCAGGCGCGAGGCCAAGATGATCGCAGGTGATGTGTGGGAGCTCATCAAGCGAACCAATCATGCCGAGCCATTCAAGCGACCGAGTATGCAGGAAGTGATGAGAATCCTCAAGGGCTTTGTAGCGAAAGCCCAGCAGCAACGCAAGAAGGAGAAACAAAGTGCGGCGAATCAAGAAGTCGATGAGAATCTGGAAGACCAAGAAGTGGAGGAAGTGGCCACAGTGCCTGAGCGTCCAGGTGACGGCGAGACAGCTACGACCATCGAATTTCAGGTCAACCCGTCTCCTGATATCCTCACGCGAGAGGCTCTGCCCGAGATCAGCCACGAGATTGCGATCTCCATCGTCGAAGGAGCGCCTGCCCCAGGAACTTTGAATGGGGAACGACCTGCTGACCAAGTGAGAATAACAGCAGAGGCCCACCAACAGCCACTGGAAACTGGATTGGATTTGGACCAACTGAGTGACGAGGACAAGGTGGAGGTCGAAAGAAGTCGGAAGAAGCATAAGATCGCGGGCGTAGGGCTCTTCCTGCTTCTGCTGGGTGGCCTGCTCGCCATCTTCTTTTGCACCCAGTACTGAGTGCTGCTTGAAGTGCATGCATGCAATTGTAATTTCCAAAAATTACAAGACTATAGACAATAAATAGTAAAAAGTGAAAGCATACAATTATAATTTCCGAAAGTTACAAGACCATTCACAGTGAACAGTGAACTTCGAAATGGTTGTTCACAATTCCGAACCACTTTAGAAGAAAGAAAGCATGGGACGCCGATCTCGCAGCGCGTCGCACTCGCCGTCGTCGCGCTCGTCGCGTCGAGCGCCCGCGTCCTCCTCCTCTTCACGCGGTAGCGGCCGCCGTCTGGAGGACGTGCCGTCGTCCTCGTCCTCCACTGTCCTCACCAGCAGCCACCGCCAGCGCAGCCGGAGCCGCAGCCCGCCCCGTCGTCACGCCAGCGGCGCCTCGCGTCGGCGCTCGTCGAGCGACTTAGACGCAAACGATGCGCACAAGAAGCGCCAGAAGACGAAGCGTGACGAGCGCTCTACTGATGCTGATGATGACCCGCCCACTGCCGCGAAGGGCGCCGTGAAGGCGAACACGACCGAGAAGAACGGCGAGATCTCCATGAGCGTCGAGGAGACGAACCGCGTGCGCTTGGCACTCGGGCTCAAGCCGCTGACACTGGGACCCGCGAAGAAGGACGAGAACGTCGTGAACCTGCAGAAGACGAGCGACCAGGTGGACGAGGAGCGCGAGCGCGCCGAGCTGCAGAAGAAGCTCGCGCAGTCCAAGAAGAAGCGCGAGCTCACGCAGAAGCTCGCGGGCCAGTCGATCGGCGAGCAGCTCAAGGCCTCGGCGTCCACGAGCGCATTGGATTGGGTCAAGCAGTCGCGCACAAAGGTGGACGACGCGGCCGCAGAGGCCAGGAAGAGCAAGCAGAAGGTGAAGAAGCAGGCGACCGAGAGCGAACAGTACGACGCGTCAGCGCTCGCCGGTATGGTCGTGGGCCACGACATCAAGTCCTTTGAGGAAGGCGACGAGGTGGTGCTGACGCTGAAAGACTCGCGCGTGCTGGCGCAGGACGGTAACGACATCAACGACGAGCAGGACGAGCTCGTGAACGTCGAGCTGAGCGAGCGCGACCGGCGCCACGCGGAGAAGCAGCGTGCGCAGCGCGCGATGATGCCCGCGTACACGGGCTTTGACGACGACGAGTTCATCCAGATGGGCGGCAGTGGGAACAACCGCATGAAGAAGCCCGCGCGACTGCTGTCCCAGTACGACGACGAGGCTGACCGCAAGGCGACGCAACAGGCGCAGAAGTTCACGCTGGACGCCTCTGGCAGCACGCAACTGACGACGACGCGTGACGCTGCGAATGCTGATGGGGATTTGGATAATGAGGTCGCGGTCGTGTCGCTCGCGATGGACAAGACCAAGAGCATCGACGAGTACTTTACGCAGGAGGAGATCGACGCGCAGTTTTCCAAGAAGAAGGGCAAAAAGCTGCGCAAGAAGAAGAAACTGCGTCAGCAGCAGTCCACTGAGGCTCAAGAAAGCGAAGAAGCTGGTGGAGAAGGCGAGTCTGCGGCCTCGCTCATGCAGCAACTGGAAGCCGAGGCGCTCAAGAATGCGTCGAAAGACCGCGGTCGACGCCGCCGCCGTGTCGAGGATGATGACGACATTGTCGACAGTAAACAGTCGGGCATTGAAGAGGAGAACTTGCTGCGTTTCCAGGAAGCTCGTGAGCGCGCGAATGCGACGGCGTCCAGCGCTTTGCAGGCGATGACAGGGACGAAGAAGAAGCGCCGACCGGCTGCGCTGGACGATGACGATGATGTGTTTGGCGACGCGGTGGACATGGAGCTGAGCGCGTCACTCGCACAGACGCGACGTCTGGCGCAGCTCAAGGAGGCGACGTACGTTGCTGCTGAGTCATCTAGTGGTGACGTTGTTGCACCTAGTGCTATCACCAGCGAGGACAGAATCGCGGCGCTGGTCAGCCAGACGATTGGCACGGAGTCTGCGATCACGGATGTCACGAGCAGCCTCACCACCAGCTCAAAAAATGCCAAGCCACAAGCCGCTGGTCAGGTGTTTGGTGCGACGCTGCAGGATCTGGAGACGAGCGGCAAGACTGTGGTATTCAATGAAGCGACGGACTTTGAGACGAGGCTGAAAAACGCGATGGAGCAGCGCAACGCACAGTTCCAGGCGGCGACAGTAGAGGCAACAGCGCAAGTGGGGCGTCAGGCCGAGGCTGCTGCTGCAACTGCAGCTTTGACTCAACCGACTGTTAACAGAGACGCTGATGGTGATGAGGAGATGAAGGGACAGGACGAGAGCGAGGACCAAGACGATGGCGAAGATGAAGAGACCAAGGATGGAGAGGTCTGGGGCGAAGATCAGCCACTCGTGGGCTCGGGCATGGCGGCAACGCTCGCGTTGCTGCGCAAGACTGGCGATCTCCGTGAGACGCGCGTGGAACGCCAAGCTGGTCGCGCAAACGATGCGCGTGACCGCAATGTCGACAATGAGCTCAAGGTCAAGGACGGCGTGAAGCTGGACTACCGTGACGAGTTTGGTCGGCTGCTGACAAAGAAAGAGGCCTTCCGACTGCTCTCGTACAAGTTCCACGGCCACGAGCCGGGCAAGAAGAAGAAAGAGAAGCGTCTGAAGCAGCTGAAGGAGGAGCTCGAGGCGCAGAAGATGCTCTCGGGAGAAGGCAGCACCAAGATGATGAAGGTGCTCGAGAAGAAGCAGAAAATCTCCAAGCAAGCGCACGTCGTGCTCGGCAACTGAGCGTCACAAGCCACCTCAACCAGCCAAGCCAGCCAATAAATTCAAGACTCCCAGACCTCACAGACGCACTGGTAAGCAATAAAAATATATTTCTGCATGAGCTTTCTCTCTGTTGTCAAGCTGCTCTCATCATCTCTCTGTCTTAATGTCAAAAGATCCACTCGAATCAGGTCGAGTTGGCGAAGAGCGGATTCGTGCGGGAGCTCGCGACGACGACCGAGAGGAAACTGCTCTGCTGGCCGTGGCGGTCGGCCTCCGTGAGTCGCAGCTCGGACTCTTTTGGTGTCACGACCTCGAGGTACGACTCGCCGTCGTGGCCGCCACTGGCCATGCGCGTGCACGTGCTGCTGCTCATCATGCTCTGGAGCTCGTACTTGCCGTGGCTCCCGACGACCACGTCGCTCGCGCTCTGAGTATTGTGATTCTGCTGAGTACGACATTGCTGCTGCTGAGGGGAGTTGGTCTGGATCGGGTCGATGAACGTGCGCATCTGCTGGTCCTGCTGCATGTCGTGGTGCACTTCACGGAACATGCGCACGATGCTTGCCATCATGACGAGCTCGCCGGCGTTGGACGAGAGCGCGTAGATTGGCGACGGCAGCAGGTACCCCGCGAGCAGCGAGACGGAGCCCACGAGCATCCAGATCCACGGGTTGAAGCACGTCGCGTGCACCATGTACGAGTAGAACGTGCCGTAGTTCCAGAGCTGAAGGCCGATGTAGAGCGAGAGCGCGACGAGCACAAGCGCTGGGAGGATCGAGAAGATCGCGTGCACGGTCGAGTCGCCCTCCATGTCGTAGATGCTGCGAATCTCGGGCTCAGCCTCGCCCGACCACTTGTAGGACGCCAGCAGGTTGAGCACGAGCAGGCCGACGCCGATCATCCAGACGGAGAAGCGCAGAAACGTCGAGAGGAACTTGCGGCGCGGGTCGTCAGTGCTGCCACCACCACTGCCGCTGTGGCCGTGGCGCCGGTGGCCGCTCTCGAACGAGATGCCGCAGAAGTTGACGGACTTTTGCTTGTGCACGAGGTACGCGATCTCGTAGCACACGAGCAGTAGCATGGGCGTGACGCACGCGTGGAAGGCGAGCATGGCCTGCACGCTGCTCTTGGCACGGTCGATGCCCGTCGTAGCCATGATCACGTTGTCAAACACGATGCAGAAGCAGATAAAGGGCTACAAGAGAGAGACATACAAGCGACACATGAGAGTTAGCTTCAGCGACGAGTGGTGTCCAAGCAGTCGAGTGAGACGAAGCACGGCGAGGCTATGGAAAGAACGAGGAGGGGGTTTACGTACGGGGAGCAGGAAGGCTGCCATGGTGCTGTACTTCTTGGCGTAGCCCATCGAGTAGTAAAAGAGCACGACGCCAATCGCCGCGAAGAGCCAGAAGAAGGGCTTGTACGCCGGCAGCACGCGGATCTGCTCGCTCACGTCCGCGTCATCGGATCCGCTTAACGATGACATGCTGCTGCTGATCACTCTCTCTTACTGGTGGTGGCGCTGCTCGTGAAGATGACTCTAGCAGTCTCCAGTTCTTCTGAAGGTGCGAGTCGCTCTTTCTCTCTCTTGCAGCAATGGGTTGAGCTTCTCACGAGACAAGCGACGGCTTTTCTCAATCAGCCAATTGGGGTTTTCTTTCTTGTCGCTCGTGTAGAAATTGTGGATAATCCCCAACAGCAAGCAGCTGATGGCGAAAGAAGATCGGAAGCAGCCAAAGCGAATCAGAAGCGAGGCAAGCGACTATTATCGAGGACGATCTTGACGCTCGCTATTGATAGATCAACCTGGAGACAAGAAGCCGCCCTCACGGCTAATAACGACACGGCCAGCCTCGAACACTCCGCCGTGCTGCACTGATACTTCATGATGCTCAGAAGCTCAGCTCTATCTGTCAGGACGCTAGCCCCACGTGAAGACCCCGCATGAGAAGAAGATAAAGAAGCCGTTCGTGTTCAAGCTCTTCAACTCACAGGCTGGCTACAGACCGTACTTTGTGACCAAGAACCGGAACGTGGCGTCTTCGTCGCCGTTGGACTCGAGGAGAAGCCTCTGCGCAACGAAGAAGAGCTCTGGAGTGAGCGATTTCGTCTCGTCGTACGTTGCGCAGCCGCGCAGGACTCGGAGCAGCGCTCCTCGGTGCGTTAGAGACGCCTTGTCACTGCTGATCTTGGGGTGAAGACGACGCAGTGCTGTGTGGATCGCCTGTGCGCGTGGACAGTCGTTGCAGGTGCAAAGGTACTGGACCAACCGGGCGTTTGTGTGTCCTGGGAAGTGTATCGAGCAACAGTATTAAAGGTAAGTCTTGACTTGGAGTCATGGTCGCGTGGTGGATGTTGTTGCTGATAATATTGCTGCTTACCACTGCCCAGACTCTGAGACCGGAGTTGTGCACTGAGTAGTGGCTGCTGGTGCTGCGTTTCCTGGACCACGCACGGCAGCGATCGATAGCGTCGCGAGAGCTCTGTGACACCCAGAGCACATACGATGCTCAGATGAGAAGATGGCCAGCTCGAAGAAGGAGGCTGCACACTGGATCACTTACGTGCTGCAGGCGTGCTTGCGACTCGCGTGGGCTCTTCGCAGCGTCTCATGGGCACTGGTCCGGGATCATCTTCATTGCACCGCCTCCGGCTTTTGTGTGCACGACGCCTCTCTTGACTCGGTGGAGCATTCGCGTACGAAGAGAGTTGAGCGCTCGCCGCGGCCGCTGGCTGCTGGTCGCGCGGCGGGCTCTTCCTGGCTTGGCGCACTGCTGTCATGTGGGCATTGCTGTCGTTCCTCGTCGTCTCGACTGCGCAAGCATACACACACATACAGAGCGACCATCGTTAGCAAAGCGTCAATCTGCACGCGATGGGTGGCTGGTTGGCATCGTACTGCAGTGCGTCGTCTGGAGGCAGCAGCTGAGCGCCCCCATCTCGCTTCTCTCGCTCTCTGCGCACAGGCCAGCTCAAGGGCCTTCCGGTGGTCGCTACTAATTGCCCTGCTGCGTACTGGCCAACGCCTGCGCTTCGGTCTCTATCTACAGACACAGCAGCGAGCAAACTGCATTTTCTACCTTGAGTTGTCCTTTCTTGCCAATTGATACGAAATGGATACACTTGCACTCTGAGGTGCGAACGAAATATACGGCCGGTTTCATTAAAATACCGGTATTTTACCGGTTGAAAGAGCAGCGTTTTTTGGCGCCAACGGGTCACAATTCCCGCATTTTTATTAAACAACAATCGCAATCATGAGCAGCGGCAGCACGATGAGCACGATGGGCGACTCGCAGGCGGAGTTCGACCATGAGAACCTCAACGAGGACGTCGCGCGCATGCGCGGCCTCTGGATCAATGAGATGGTGCGTCACTGCATAGTAATTCTGGCTCTGGCGTGACGCAACGAAGCTTTTGTAGTCGCGCTGACTGGTTGTTTGTTGCATGTGTCGTCACTTGCAGAACGCGCCCGAGCTCTTGCCGTACGACGAGGAGATCGTGTCGGAGATGCTCGACCAGATCCGCAACCAGGTGTGATATTCTGTAGATGTTTAGTATGCTATTAGATCGTATCGTGGCTACTGAACTATGAATTGTACTTTGCAGCAAGAGTACGTGGACTCGGTGAGCGAAGACAAGGAGAGTCTGAACGAAGAGCGCGCGTTCGTGAACAAACTCTACCAGGTACGTGTGTAGTGTACTTGCAAGGCTCTATTATAATATTGGTGATGCTGATATTGATTGTGTTTGTTTGCAGATGGAGATCGATCGCCTGCGCTACATGGTCGCTTCGTACCTGCGCACGCGGCTTCGCAAGGTGCGCTTTATCTGCCAATTGGGAAGAGCTCAAGCGCCTTCAAGCAAGCGGTTATCATTAACAAATGTGGATGTTTTTATTCATCAGATTGAGAAGTTTGCGCTCCACCTACTTGGCGATGCTGTCCTGATGCAGCGCCTCTCGCAGAAAGAGCTCAGCTTTGCGAAACAGTACGTCGTGCTCTTTGAAACCCACGTAAACGACCTGGCGCTGGGCAAGTTCGCAGAAGAGCACCGCAGCATCACCACCGAGGGCATGGGTACGTATGATCTATATATTTTTTTGTGACTTGAGCTGCTCATTAAATAATTAATTGGCTAATGAATTAATTATTTCTTCTTGTTGCTTAGTTATGGAGCCCGACCTCGACACGTTCGTGTTCTGCGAGAGCAAGGCATCGCTGGGCCAGCTGCAGTGCGACGACCGCGGCGCCGAGTACATCACCATGCGCAAGGACGACCGCCACGTGCTGCGCTACCGCGCCGTCAAGACGCAGGTCGAGGACGGTAGCGTCGCGTTAATATAAAAGTGCTCACTCGAGTCGTGACAGTGGTGAGCTGTGTGTGGTCATAGTCATTTTCCATGATGCTTGATGAATAGAAAAATAAATAATAATTAATTGGCACTTGGATTGATTCCGTTAATTTACTGGTTGAGATTTCAGAAGAGCTCCTCAACACGGACGTGTGCAGCCAACCAAACAGACAGTCGCTCTGGTCGTGGCTCGTGGACGAATGAAGAGCTCAGGTGCGTCCAACCAGATCATTGGATCTTGGAATCTTGCGACGCGCTGTCGTTGGCGCCTTTTTCGCGACTGTGTGGCTTGCGTTGTTCGTAGGAGATACAGGGGAGGGATTGTTTGGGCGTGGCCGTTGCGACTCTGTCGGATATCGGCTCGCTCTCGGTTGATAGTGTAGAATAAAAAAGATGGTGGCGTGGAGGCGGTGGACTCTCACCAGAGAGGGTTTGCGAGCGATGCTGTTGCTGCAAACACGATGCAGAACGCAGCAGGCTGTCATTTCGATAACAAATTCATATTATGGCACATTGGTCAACATTAGTAGAGCCATACATGGATAATTTACAACAATAACAGAAAAACAATCTGATGGGCATCACTTACGATAAGAAAGCCGACTTGCAGCGCCATGACGGCCACTTGGAAGTACTCGTAGTGCGTAAACACGATATTGGGCAGACTGTAGCGCTCGTAGATGTGCGGCGCGAGCATCACGTTGCGCGCAAACTCCATTGCGCACACCAGCAAGTACTAATTAAATATTCGCAATTTCACAACAACAAAATAAGAATTAACCACCAGAGCAATAAACAACAGCACACAGTTAGTCCCATGAGCAAGGAGCTTACCACTATTGTCCAGCTCATCTTGTCGGATCGCACGGCCTTAAGCCCCACGAAGCCCACGAACGCGCCAAATATATTTGTCAGCCTGTCAACACACAAGACAACACATTCATCCATTAGCCCACACCACAACAACAGCTCACTCTCACACATAAAAAAATACACATGTACCATAGATAATTCCAGGAGCAGAGGACGCCGAGCACGAGCTGCAGCGCGGCGACGACGCGGATGCGCGCCGAGCGGCGCTTCGTGGACTCCCACACGCGCTTCTGGTACTCGAAGCCGCCGTAGCTCGGCCGCCACTTGGACTGCCGTTGCGTCTGGTTCTGTTGTTTGTTAGCCTGTCGCTCGGTGGTCGGCAGGATCGGCTCGTACACGGACGAGCTCTCGTTCGCCATCGTAGATCTTTGATGTGGACGGCGCTGGATTTGCGGATTGGATTGGCCGGACGGCGCGCGTGAAGATAAAGGGGGTGGCTGGCGGCCAGGTGTCGGAAAAGAACGCGGCGTAGAGTCGAGACGCGTTGATGCGGACGTGACTGTCTCTTGCGTCTTGCGGTTTGCTTGTGTTGCTTGTTTGTGGGCGCAAGTCCACACACAAGCCGCAGATTTTAGAATCTCTGTGTGCGTTGGAGCTTGCGGTGCGGCGAATGGACTCAGGTGCGCAAGGCGAGTTGCTGTCTCTTGGGACGCAGGAGCAGAATGCGGATGATCCCTCGCGCTCTTCCAGAGCAACGGGCGCAAGTAATGCCGTGTATGGGGCGGGAGAGTGGGATGCGAGGGTGTCGAGACGCAGATCTGAGTCGGATTTTGGCCAATAAAACGACTGTATTCGGCGTCTGAGTCTGAGTTGGTGTGAAATGTACAACTGACGGAATGATGGTCAATCACAAACGGCAGAATGACGGCAGTGGTGGGTGACTTGTACTTGCGCGCAACTTCCACATCGCCTGCTTGTGCATTTGTTGACTTGTTTTGCAAGCTTCTCCAATGCATGTCGCTTCTATAGACCAACGAATGAAAAGAACGCGCCATCCTCTTATACCAGCACCTGCTCCAAAAAAGAAATTCGAGCTCGCGGGTGAAGAGGCGCGAGCGGAGCTATTTGATATCCAAGCACCAACGCAACTCACTCGCGCTGAATGGATGCACAAGTTGTTGGTCAGAGCTTATGCTCTGGAAACAAGCTACGCGATCTTTCCACAAGCGCCCGCCCGGTTTCGAAGGCACCCACTGCCTGCCGCTCATTGCATCACACGCTGAGGCCATCGCCGCATTAATCCACGTCGCTCAGAGACTCGCGCTCACCGCTCACGGGCATGGAAAGAAGCAAAAAATCTGGACGCCCAGTGGCGTCCCACTGAATCACTCCACAAGCACAGTAAGTGATCAGACACATCCACGACCACCTCAACCTTCAACGGAGCAAGTGCTTTGGGACACACAATGCGAAGCTCAACACACGCGTTGGAGATGCCGCATCCGATTTTTGCTTCTCGTGCGCAATTGCAAGTTGCCAACAACTTTTCTCCATCTTGGACTTTTGCGAATAAGAAATCAAAGCAACCTATTAATAGTGTTGTCAATAATCAAACAACCACACACAAACGCAAGAACAATAATTTAACAACAAACCTTTCTCGCAACTCGCGCTTCAACTTGCTCAATCCAACCAAATCCAGCCTGCAACAAGTCAACCAAACAAGCCATGCGCACCACCACGCGCGTGCAGTGGGTCGACCACCTCTACCCGATCCTGCTTGCTGCGACCGCAACTGTAAGTTGCTTACTTGTTATGCTTGTGCAACACGAGACTCACACTTGTTCATCCCCACAGGCTGGCTACTGCACGTGCCAATGGTTCCACGTCCACGACGTACGTCCTCCAGAAAAAAACAGAATCTCCACATACCTCTCAATACTACTTTCTAATCGTCTCCATTGCCCACTACAGCTCGAGACCCGCAAGCCCGTCGACGACATGTCGCTCAAGTACATGCTCACGGCCGTCCCACAGCTCTTCGCGGGTCTCTTGCTGCTCCACTACGCGCGCACGTTCAGAAAACCCGCAAGCGCGTTCAAACACGAACTGCTCGTCGAGTCCTGTGTTCATCAGAGCATTGCGATGCTGCTGCAGGGCTCGATCCTCCACTCGACCGCGCACATGACACTGAGTCTCTGCTGCACCTTCCCAACACTCTGGTGCGTTGTAAAGCTCCGGTGTTTTGGCTTGACAATGTTGCCTGGTTGGCTCACAGTGTTGCTGTTCTTGTTGTCTGTGATGAAGCCCCGTGAACACCCAGAGCTGCGAGCTCGAGAGTATCATCCAGTGCCCCGCGCGCGTGCGCCACCTACCGCATTTCGATCTGCTGCCAAGGTTCGTGCAGACGCTCGCGACCTACGCGCTCGTGTTTGCGCTCTCGAGCATTCGGGCAGCACACGCTACAAAGGCGCTCGATGCGCGACGCCGCCGTGCAAAGTTTGTGAGCTTTGAGCGCCGACAAGCGGTGCTTCCAGCCTCGGCGTCCGTGCAGCTGTGAGCGTGTCTGTATCTTGGCTGTTGCTAGTTAGATTCCCGTACAGCTCAAGCTTAGGGATTAATAGAAACCCCAACGGAGAACACTGTCAGTCTGCTGTATTACCTGCGCTGCTTGAGAGGGCGTTTAGTTGGCTCGCTGGTCTCGACTGGTTGAGCTATGACCGAATGAGCGGCTGCCACGGATCGGCAAGGAACGACGGCTGGAAGAGCACGCGGCCGGGACGATCGACGTGTCGCTGCGCATTGCTGTTGCTACTGTGCTGTTGCTGGTGTTGTGGCGGTCCCTGGTGGCTGACTGCAGCTGGCTGCTGTTGCTGATGAGGCTGTTGCTGTTGCTGTTGCTGGTGAGGCTGTTGCTGGTGCCCTCCACTGACTCCAGACGCGTTGTGACCAGCTCCATTCTGCTGAGCTGCCTCGAGCTGCTTCCACGGGTCCTCGAGACACGACGGCAAGAAGAAACGCGACGGGTCCTTCACGTCGTCACTGGGTTCTCTGCACAAGCCACAAACGACCACCATGGGCCACACGCGCAGAGCCTCGTGAGTATACACATACAAGCCAGCGTACTATACACCACAACAACAACATATATGTATATTTGCGTACCTCTTGCGCTTGAATTGCGCGTTACCACCACCGCCTCGTCCACCTCGGTTGTTGCTGTTGAAATTGTTCTGGTAGCTGTTCCCGTACTGGTTGCCGCCACGACCACGACCACCGCCACCTCCTCGTCCACTACCACCTCGTCCACGCTGTGCATTACCACGACCACGACCGCCTCCTCCTCCTTGAGCTCCTGCGGCTTCAGCTCCGCCGCCTCGCCCTTGATGATACCGACGTGGTGCTGAGCCAAACTGCATGGGGAGCTCGCTGCGCAGATCCTGCTGCGTGCCCACTTGCTGCTGCATCATCGCCTGCAGGTGCGGCGGCAGCTGCATGGGGCCGCCGACGTGACGTCGCGCCCCAGGCGGCAGAGGTGGAGGTGGCGGCGGCGGTGGATTCATGCTGCTTCTTGTCCTTGCTCGTCTTGATCTGCTTTCGCTTCCCATAACAACAGGGGGCCTATAATTATGTGTGTCACGTAATTTTGTTTGGCACGTGTGGCTCACATAAATTTGGGCACAACTATAAAACTTTTGATCATTAAACCTTGTATTCTGACAAAAAGCTTCATCACATTTAGCTCCGAATTTGAGCTTGAACGTATTCTTCTATTGTGTCATCGAGGTTTTATTGGTAAAGGTTTAATTCCATTATTTGAAGTGGCCCACACTATTCCTTCCCACCGTGACCCCACGCCACCCAGTTTATTCTTGGAGATCCATTTCTACGAGCCAATCTCAATTGCTGGAGCTCCTCAATCGCTGCGTGGCTGGCTAGACGCACTCGCCCACAACACACGGACACGAAGACTCAAGAGCCACATCCCACGCACTCGCAGCAAGTGAGTCTGCATAGCCTCTTGCCTCCCTCGCGCCCGGTCCCGGCCCAGTACAGACGCACAGAGAGAGAGATCGCGTGACAGCCAGCGATCGATCCAATTCCATCCAATCAATCGCCCGCCCACCAGTGTGTTGATCATCCGATTGTGTGTGTTGTGTTGCCCCCCATCCTAGTGTGAGCGACCTCCCTCTTCATCACCACGTGAAGTTCACCACAGTAGCAGCATGAGCTACTCGACGTACGGTCCATCTTCGTCTTCTTCTGACGGCGGCAGCGGCAGCTTTCGCGGACGAGGCGGCGGACGCAATGACAGCTTCCGAGCCAGAGGCCGCGGCGACAGAGGAGGAGGACGAGACGACAACCACTCCCAGCAGCCACCGCCGCAGGTCTCTCCGCCACTGCCACCTCCTGACAACGAGAGCAATGGCAGTGGACCCCCGCGTCCAGACAGCGGCAGTCGAGCGCAATACAGTCGCTATGGCACATTGATCGCCGAGGGCGCGCCAAGCAGTAACGGCAACAGCTCCCAGTTCTCGCGAGGCGGCGGTTCAAGAGGCAGCACCAGTGGTCGAGGAGGTCGTGATGGCGGCATGCCGCGCAACAACGCGCCGTTGCCGACTGTACTCGGCCCTCCTCGTCCAATGATGTTCGTGCCATCACCACAGAATGGGATGGCTATTGGTGGCCCACCACCCATGGGCATGGTGCCAATGATGGTCCACCCAGGAGCTGGTGGTCGTGGTGGATTGCACGTGCAGCCACCGCGCGGCGCACCACTCGTCGTCGGCGGTCGTGAGTTCCACAACCCGCCTCCAATGCAGATCATGCAGCACCAGCAGCCTCAGGTCTTCCAAATTGCCCCACAGCAGATGCAGATGCGGCCGTCACTTCCGATGGCGTCCCCTATTGTCCCACTGCCAGCCGGCTGGAGCGAGCACTACACGCCACAGGGTCTCCAGTATTTCTTCAATGCAGCCACAGGCGTGAGCACGTACGAACGCCCGACAATGGCAGCAGCCCCAATCCAAGCATCACCAGCAGCAGCAATGAATAGCAGCCAAGTCAATGGCGACGCAGCAGGCAAGTGGATCGAGTACAAGGACGACGCGACCGGACAGCTCTACTACTACCACACAGCCACAAGAGCGACCGTGTGGGAACAGCCTGAGGCGTTCCGCATGCAGCAAGCCCGCGAGGAAGTCGAGCGCATGAAGACTGTCGCACAGGAGCAGGCGGCCGCGGAGGCCAAAGTCGAGGCCAAGAAGAAGCACGAGGCTGAACAGAAGTCCAAAGTATACGAGCACTTGTCTCGCGAAGAGCGCGTGGCCTTATTCAAAGACTTTCTCGAGCAGAAGGAGATTTCCCCACAGCTCAAGTGGCAGGACGCGCAGCGGTTCATCGCGAAGGAAGCACTCGAGACAGACCCGCGCTGGCGGTTCGCGCTTACAACGGCCGGCGAGAAGAAGCAGAGCTTTGCCGAGTACTGCACGCAGGCGATCAATAAGCAGAGCATTGAGAAGCGGCGCCAGGTAAAGAAGAACCGCGAGGACTTTCTTGACGTGCTCGCGCACTTTGAGTCGCTCTTTGTGCCTGGAGGCATGTCATTTTCCAAGGGGGAACCTGGTTATGGCTTGAAGAAGAAGCCCACCAACCCCATTGAGCTTGAAGATGTGGCTGAGAACCCGCACTTCTATGCTGTGCGCCAGGATCCGCGCTGGCTCGTGATTGCCGACCAGAAGGAGAAACGGAGTCTCTTGAGCGGCTTCATGCAGGACATTGTGCGCAAGCACGAGCAGATGGTGATCAAGCAGAAGGACGCGACCAAGAAGCGCTTCATCGAGCTGCTGAGAGAGAAAGCGGACGCGAACGAGATCGCTTTGCGGGGCAAGCGCCGTCTCGACTCGGCGCTCAAACAGCAGCTCTGGGATCTGGCCAAGGCGCTTGACGACAACAGTGTTGAGAATCTCAAGAATGTCGAGAAGTACGATGTCTATGATTGGAGTGAGGAGCTCCTCAGCATCTTACGCGACGAAGAGCACGAACAGCGCAAGCGTGAGCGAGAAGCGTGGCGAGAACGAGAGGCGCGGCAGCTCAAGGATTTAGACGAGAAGCTGCGTGCGATGGTGGTAGCATGCGAGCTGACTGCGGCCTCACAGTGGGACCAGGTTCACGAGCTCCTGACAACAAAAAGTGATGGTACTGACGAGCCTGTCGACAGCAAGGACGCTAAACCAGAGGGTGAGCAGCCAGCGCCAGCAGTAGCAGTGGACGACCAGGAGCTCAGCGAACGCGCACAGCGCCACGTGTTTGAGACGATCATCAAGGAGCTCCGACTAGCGTTGCAGCCGACAGTGGACGTCGTGAGCGCGTACTTATCCAAGGCGTCTGGTGGCACTAGCAGCAGTGGAGGCTTTGACGTCCACGAAGCGTGTACGTTTGAAGCGTTTGCGGATACGCTCACAGACGGTGTTAGAGTCACCATTGATGAGAAGAAGCCTGAAGATGGAGAGGAAGAGGACGAGACTATGGAAGACGCCTCTGCCAGTGACGACTTGACTGCTGTTGACAGTGAGAAGGTGGACGACTCTGTAGAATCAGCCGTGGCTACAAGCCCCGACGCCCTGAAGCAGCAACGACAGAGCGAATTGGAAATTTTGGTCAAGAGCTCTTTGGACTTGGAATTTCCCAGCAGCTCAGTCGAGTTCCCGCAGTACATTCGCGACGTATACGAGCTGCTGGTCGCGATTGCAAAGGAGAAGAAAGCAGCAACTACCGCTCCACCGCCAGCAGTACCAGCAAACAACCCGCAATCCTCTGAACGAAGCGTTCGCTCGCCGTCTCGATCCCGCAAGCGCCACCGGGACGACGGTCGATCCCTGTCGCCTGCCTCTTATCACCACCACGACAGCCACCACCAGGATCGCTCGTCCATCTCGCGCTCGCGATCCCGTCCACGCGTCGTACACAAGCGCTCGCGAAGCCGCAGCCATTCGAAGCCGCTGGACCGCAGCGTGGTCTGGAACACGAGCTCTTCAAGCAGCAAGAGCAAGTTTATCTTTGATCCGCTGAATGGGGACGACGCTGAGCTGACACTGCTCCCAAAGAAGCCCAAGCAGGCGCCGCTAACTGCCGAACAAGAGAGCGCGCGTGCCGAGGAGATCATCCGCCAGGCGCGGCTCAAGCTGCAGGAGAAGCAGGACGCCGCCAAGGAGAAGCTCAAGCAGGATGACGAGATGGAGGAGGGTGAGGAGCCCGAAGAAGGCGAGGAGGCGGAGGAGTAAGTACGATACATGAAGTCAATAGAGGGGACCTGAAACAGGTCGCAATTTAGCATACAGAGCTCATCTCATCATCTCAAAGCGTGCTTTGAGATCTTTTTCCAATTCAAATCAAATTGGATCGATCGCCACATGAAAGCACCAGCTGTTGGTGAGAGCATCTTGTTGCCTCGCTCTTGCCCTTATGATGAAGTGGAGGCCTTTTGATTTTGATTTTTTCACGCGCTTCAGCTTTTTTGTTTTTGCAAAGTGGTAATTGTTTGACAAGTCGCTCCTGTCCAGTCAATATTTGTTGTTGGTCAGTATATTTCTCCAACGACAACGACGACGACGACGACGACGACGACGACGACGACCACAACTAAACCAACCGCTCTATGCATTTGATCAAGAATATTGAAACGTATGGGAACACTTTGTTTCAAATCGCAGACGGGAACTCGGAACGATCCAACGCATATGTGCAATTGGGAATTCTCATGGACATATAAAAATTCAAGCCAGAGACGCAAGCGTTTCGTGAAAAAGCTATTCGACCGACTGGTTCATCCAAAGACGACCTAAACGCGCGTTTGCTCGAAACTCGAGTCGCTGAGGTCGCTGGGCTGGATTTGTTCCAGATATTCTCTTTTTTTGCTGGCTGGCAAATTTGAATTGAAAAAGCTCTGAATCAACGACAGCTCTGAGCTTTGACTCGACGACAAATTCGAGCAATTGACAAAGAGGCACGCAAGGATGCGATCTAGACATTTGTTTCTGCTGATGAGGACGAAAGAATGGCCAGTAGAAAAAAGCTCCATGCCCGAGGAATTTGAAAAGTGAAAACTGAGCAATTTTGCCCTTCGTGGCAAGTTCCATGTTTCCTGACTTGGCGTTTGGCATGCTTGCCTGGCATGAGGTCCTCACTTGCGCGGGAGTCTCGCGTGACGAGTTTTTTTGCCCGCCCCTCTCATTTCGCCACTGTGAGTGATACTTATTGCAATAAGTATCACTCACAGTGGCGACAAAATAACTTGTAACCTATCATAATATTACTATGATAGCTCACAAGCTATTTTTTTAGCAGGTTAAACTACACTTAAAGTTGGTCTTCATCATGTGCACTCCCCCCACTCTCATATACATATATTAAGTTCACAAAGATCAATTTGCACTCCCACTGGCATCCAAACACTCAACATGGCTCCTCCAGTGTCGTCAGCAAGCGGCGGAGCGCATCCTTTGCTCCTCACCAAATTCTTATTCCGGTCTTGTGAAATGATTTCGATGGATCAACACAGTGTCCACGATCACTGTATGAAAAGCAATTGCGATTTCTATATAAATTTCTGCTATTAATATCGCTCTTACTAGTATAACGGCATCATTTTGCACATAAAGTGAGCATTTCATCAGCTGCGTATAAACGTATCAATAAAAGAACAAACATTTTGGGGGGTTTTGCTCTGGAAATATCAGGTATATTTATTAGAAATTTAGACGTTCATTTCTTACGAATATGAGAATATCTCAAGAATTTGAGACGAAAACTGCGACGTTAACGACATTTCGCAAGAGAAAAAACACCCAGCCCACACAACACCACTGGCACTCGATGAACCTTGATGAACGAAGAAACACATCAGAGGTGCTTGCTGCGAGCACTCTACTCGGTTGACCATGGAAGCTCAAGCTGATGACCCCGAAATAGCCCACATATTCTTTTCAATTCTCAATATTGAGTTTCATTTTTCAGTATTCTCACAAATTAAAATTAGACCTGCAATTTTGATTGTTGCATAGAAAGACGTTCGAGAGAACAAAGAACAGCCGACCGTCCGAACATCTTGAAATTTGTAATTCGCTTCCAGTTGATAACGAACATCCAACTGTCTCTTCTGCAGTTTCTCCGTTTGCTTCAAACAACATCAGCGGAGCCTTGTCCTTGTTTGCGTTTTTGTTTGTGTTTGGTCTTCTTTCGCTCGTGTTCCCTTGGATCATTTCCGAATTTGCGCAGCAAGCACACAGGCCAGCAAACAAGCAAGCAAACAAGTCAAACATAATGGAGAACTTGCTTCGCCTCACGCCTGTACCGTCGACCTCGTCCTCCTCCTCGCCCAGCATGCGCCGCTCGCCGACGTCCTGGAAGCTCACGAACATGGCGATGATGCTCGCCGAGCAACAAGCAGACGCAAACGAGCTCGAGCACAACAACAAAAGCCACAACAACTCTCACAGCAAGCCTTGTTCGCCAATGCGCAAGCCGCCACGCCACTCGAGCGTCCCCATGTGTGCGCAGATCCTACTTGCGCTTTGGCAGCGCGAGCTGCAACGCACGGACGTGTCGATCACGAGCGACTTGTTCTACGACCTGGATGGCTCGGACGAGCAGGCGTTCTTCCTCGTGGATCGCATGCAGCGTATGGGCTTCAACATCACGCTCACACAGTTCTTCTCGATGCAGCGCTGTTCGATCTACAGCGTGCTGCTTGTCGCGCTCTAGCCAGCAACAACTTGTGCACACAACAACTTGCGCTTGTTGAGTTGTTTGTTTGTTGAGTGTGCCAAGCAAGAAGCGAGCGAGTAGCGCAACGTTGTTTGTGTGTAGTTGGTTGTTTAATAATATGAAAGCAGTAGCAAGTAGGAAGTACAATATAGCAAGAAGAACAGTAAACTAATAGCACCACCATTGCGTTTCAAATAAAACTGAAGTCCACACATTTAATTATCCTGCATTTGTTTTCTTCATCAACTCGCTTGCTACTGCTTGCGCTTGGGCTGGAACTGCTTCTGCACGCCGACCTTGCGCGTGCGGTTGAGGCTCGTGCTGCTGCGTGAGGACCTGCGCCGGAAGTCGTTGTCGCCGCCGACCGTGCCCGGGTCCACGTAGTGCGGCCGCGGGTACGGGATTTGGTAGTGGAGCGCCACGTCCACCTGGTCGTGGCCGGCCTGCACGAGCTCCTGTGCCCTCCGTCCGTCACACAGCTTTCGGTTTTCCTCAAAGCGCGTCCTGATAAATAAATAAATAAAAAATCAAGAATTACACACGCTGGGTGAGCTCGTCGATGGAAATATTTACGAGCGACGTGACAGACAACGAGTGCTCTCTCCATGGGCGAATTCGTTGACAGCGACGAGTGCTTTTCTTCCACAAAGAGCCACTCACTCGCGTCCGCTCGCGCGCACGTGCGCCCCGTTGCCCGGCTTTTCCATTTGGCCATGCAGTCGGAACCCACTCAGAAATCCATCTGTCCGCGCACATCCGGAGGATACATGGAGCAAATAGAGCTTTTATCTAAATAAATGGGACGCACCTTGCTTCTCTCTTGATCCACTGCTGCTCTACGACGCCTCCGTCCCCTGATCACACACGCGCAACACAACAAACAGCACAAACGCACGATTCCATCGTCAGCACCATTCAAACGCTCTATAGCTCACGATACAAGTGTGCATGTGACAGCTTCACATGCATTTGTGTGCATTGCGTGCGTCATGTCGTTGAGCGCTGTTGGCGACAGGAAGGTTCGCATCCGCAGCCCACAATTCGCGCACACAACACACACACGCAAGACGCACAGCACTTGCGCAACAACAGCAACATCAGCAGCAGCAGCAGATACGTACATGTCCTCGCGATGCGCAGGATGCGTCTGTAGAGAGCCAACGCCATCGCATTCGGTGGTGCAAGCCAAAGTGGCTCGCGTTCTTGTGTTCACCGGGATTCGCTGTTCAAGAAATTTAAGGTAGGTTCATCTACCTTTGTATAACATCGAAGGGCTCTGTCTAATTTTTGTCTCCAAAAACCTTTCCAATTTAGAACTGTAATAACAGGCTCATGAACCTATATTAGTCGTGCTTACTTGGATAAAGAGAACAACCGCAGATCACGCAGATCACCAAGAAGATGAGCACCGCTGATGCCGCCGACGTCGCCGAGGCGATGACCGAGTTCGCCGTGTCACTGCGCGCGGCCGGCCACAGCATGGTCAAGGTGGCCAAAATGACGGGCGTGCCGCGCGGCACGGTCTATGACCGCATCAAGCGCCTCACGCGCGCGCCCAAGGCGCGAGGCCGTCGCCGCGCGTTCGACGCCAGGGAAGAAGTGAGTGTCCGCCAGTGGGCTGCGGACGAAGGCCTGACAAAGCTCGCGGACTTCAAGGCGCGCATCAAGGCGGACTTTGGCAAAGACGTGAGTCTGTCCACGATACGCCGTGCATTGGACCGGAGCCCGGGCTCTGGTGGCAATGCTGGCGACGATGCTTCTCCTTCTTCTCGTGGGGTAGAGTCCGCGGCCGAGCTCAAGCTGAAGAGCAAGAAGCGCGCGACGATCATCGCTAATGTTATAACTGCTAATGCTGTGCAGCTACAGGCGGAAGGCCAGAGCCTCACCGAGATCGCCAAGACGGCGGGCGTGCCCCGCGGCACGCTCTACTACCGCATTCAACGCCTCGGGCGGCCCCAGAAGCGAAGAGGGCGCCGCCCCACGCTCGACGCGATTGAAGAAGCGAGTGCGCGCCGCTGGGCTGCTGAGCAAGGGGGCAGATACCTTGACGCGGTCAAGACGCGAATCAAGTCCGAGTTCGGGAAAGACGTCTCGGCGACCACGCTGCGGCGCATCCTCGACCGCGCCAGCAGGACGAGCACCAATACACACAGCGACACGGTCATTTCATCGACGAGTAGCCCACACGCAGCAGTGATGGCGCCAAGGCTCACGTGCGCTGATGCGGCGCCAGTCGAGGGCCAGCTGAACGTTCAGGTCAGCGCTGGTATCTGACACGATCCACATAAGTAATTGCCTGCAGCTGAAGTATCCATATGAGACCGTGAAATACAAGATGGTTTATCAACCAAAGTACGAATCGGGATCTGAGGGCATATTCGGAAAGATACTGGGTTACGGAGAATTGAGGCCACAGAAACGGAGCGGAACGTAATGCGTTCCATGTGCCTCATCTCAAAAGTTATTTTTGACATGTCGAAAATAGGTACTTTAAGCCAGGTTTTGAAATTCGAGGCTGAAATTGTCATGCTGTTAAAGCTTGCTGTATGCACTTTAGTTGCATGTTATGAGAGGAATCGCTTTGATTCTAGTTCACCCAGCCAGCCAAAGTACTCCAGGTATTGATGTGTGCCTCTTTGACAGAGATCTGCTTCATATAGCACCTATGGTTGATAAGTCATGTTTTGTATTTCAGGGTTTCATATAAAGTACTTTTGCAGTACTTCTCCTCTATAATTAAAGTATTTTTTAATGAGATTGTTAGTGTGTCCACACTAATTACTTCTGGTCTAGGTTTATGTTTTGGGAAAGGTCCATGTTCTGGGCGACCATCACTCTTTTGGTCCACCTTTTGGGATTTACATCTTTTTTGCACTTGTCGAAAAAAATTCGGCACGCGTGTCGAAAAAGATGTCATATATATTATGAAATCTCCTGCACATGTTTCCCAGATCACTTCTCCTTGAGCTCGCCAAGAGCTCGATCTTCGGCTTTTAGTGTTCTTGCAGCTCAGTCATTCTATATTTTTTTAGAGAATATAAGTCGTTTTTTAGAAATTATTATAAGATGGACATCAGCATACATTTCTGAAGATAAATGTCTGGGTGGTGGTGAAGCGGCACTGTTTTTCACTTCAACAATCACTTCAACAACAAAGCAAGCAAGCAAGCCTCAAGAACCTCAAGAATGGTGGGCGTGCTCGTGTGCAAGAACGACGGCTGCTTCGAGTTCGAGACAGCGGACGTGGGTGCCACGCTCACGCACTGGAGCGTGGTTAAGATGCGCCTCGCGAGCGCACTCTACTGCGAGGAAGAGCTCTTCGCGGTCGCGTCGGCCGCCGAGATCGCGCTCTACCGGCTGCCGGACGGCGAGAGCGTCCTGGATTTGTGTGCTGACCTCACGCTCGCTGAAGAACATGAGGGGGACGGTGGTGATGCGCTGGAGAAGATGCAGATCGAGACGCTCGTGGTGGCAGACTCGCGCTGGGTGCTCGACATCTTCAGCGGCCCCATGCGGCGCATGAGCGACCTCACGCAGCAGACCGACTTTGCGATCCGTGGCATGCGCAAGAGCAGCTTCGTGCCCATTGGAAGGTACTGCATTGTGTTAATCAGTTGCCTGTACATATGATGGCTTTACTGAATGCTTTGAAATAACAGACGCACAAGTACAGTGCCGCCAGGGTCAAGCCTCGCGAGCCCCATGTGCGCTTTGGGCAACGAGCGCTTAACTGCAGACGCTTCAGCCACAAACTCACGAGCCAGCATCTTTGGCAGCCCCATGTCGACAACCGCTGCTGCTGCTGCAGTTGCTGTCAGCAGCGTGTACCACGAGCCGTATCTCCACATCGGCACGTGGGTGCCGCTCATGGTAAAGGACAAGAGTTCGTCGGCATCAAAAACCGCGAGTCTCCTGAACGCAATCAAGACCGCATCGTCATCATCATTAGCCTCGTCACCACTCCCCAGCGAGTACGAGGACGTGCTCACGACCACGAACCGCGCGCGCGAGTACATCAACCGCTTCCGCCGCGTCGGACGGCCCGTGACGATCCTTTCGATCCAGACGACGCTTCTGCCACTCGCGATCGCGTGTCCGAACGCCATCTCGCACCACGGCCCGCACGTGTTGTACGAGGGCGTGTACCAACTGAGCGAGAGCGACGCGCAGCGCGGGTTCATCCAGGCCGTGCGGCTCTGGTTTAGCTTTGACTGTGAGCAGACCGTGAGCGTGAGCAAGGTGCATGGCGCGCTGGGCCTCAAGCCATTGCGCCAACAGGACGGCTGGATCGTTGTCCAAGCGCTGCCTGGGTCGCCGGCCTTTGACGCGGGCATGCGAGGCGATGAAGTGTTCCTCACGCACGTGAACGGCGTGGACGTGTCGCCGCACGCGTTCCCGTCCGTGGGCGCGCCGCAGCAGGCGCCGCAAGTGAGCTGGAAGGAGAGCGTGATCCCGCTCGTGGACAAGTGCGAGACGTGCATCTTCACGTTCTTCTAGGACCACAGTGAGCGAGGATTGACAGCTTCAGCGCGACGATGAGCGTCCGCAATGCACAATAAGCTACGCGGTTCGCATTTCAGTATCAGATGAACGAGTTGTCTCCTTGAAGTGGACGCTTTCAGTAATGTTCCAGCAAACATGATGTAGCCATTTCGATAATGGTCGCTTTTCAATTTCCCCACCGAGTCGCCACATATACGACGGCAATCATCTGGGCGTGTCTGGTTTTGAGTCCGCTTTCATAATAGAAAGAGTTGCTATTTACGGAGGAGCCCACGCTCATACGTGCCATAGATAGATTCTTCTGCTCAATAAGACATCGATCTCTTCTTTTGTCTCTTGCCCGTCAGCATGAGAAGAGCTCTATGAACACAAACAGACTTCTCTATCTCAAGCCAGATAGAGCCCCACATATCAACCAAACACCCACTCACCCGGCATGGCGGCGTTCAACAACATTCCCGCGCGGTCGCGCGAGCAGCGCGTGGCGCTCCAGGACAAGGAGCAGCACGAGAAGGCGCGTCTGCGCGAGCGCAAAGAGGGCTTCGTGCGCATCGACACGTCGGCCACGGGCGCCGCGATGCTCGCGTACAACCCCAAGAGTCAGGGCTTCCTGTCGGACGCCGACCGGTTTCACTCGGACACGGCCGGCGAGGAGCGCGCGCGCCGCGAGGAGCACGGCGCGCGCGTCAAGATCCACCAGGAGCGCCGGCGCTACGACGGTGTGCAGCGCGAGATCAAGCGCTGGAGCGACATGGACGTCGCGAGCGCGGCCGACGATAAGAAGTGGCAGGCGATCCGCCAGAGCGGCGCCAAGGCGCTGCGCAACAAGGGCGGCGAGGCGTTCAACCCGATCACGCTCCAGTACAACGACGGCAAGGACGGCGCGCGCCTGCTGGCCTCCGACACGGCGGCCAAGCACCGCGCGGTCGTGCGCGCGCAGAACCTGCAGCACCACAACTCGCGGGGCGGCATGAACCCGATCACGGGCGAGCCGCTGCGGCGCATCGCGATCCAGGACCTCATGCCGCCGCCGCAATGATCGAAGAAGTCACGACAGTTTTGGCATTTTCATGGGAGAGGATGAGCAAAAGAAGAAAAATGAGAAAAAAAAAGTTTAAACTGAAATATCGAACCCATCAGTCAATACAATGCAATGTAGGATCTAAATCAACAAACAATACCTGTAATATTGCAGTTGAATGCAAAATTGATACAAAAAGTGAGCATGGCTGTTACCTAAAACACTACAATATAGATCTAAGTAGCTGATATCAACAATCCTAAACGTCGATTTTTATCGTTTTGCACTGACTTTGTCCACAAATGTACCTGTTGGGCAGCGAATCAAACATATTATTGTCGCACAGGCGGGCACACAACAACAGAAACAGCAGCCGAAATTCCAGCGCCATCATCACGCGAGAAGCTCACGAGTGGCAATAGGCTTCTCTCCGTTCATTCGGCATATAACAACAACAGCGCACCGCATACGAATCGAATCACACATGGCATCGCTACTACTAACAGCGCTGCTCGCGTTGGCATCCGCACCACGAGGAGCTCTTGGCGCGACCTGCCAGCGCAAAACGACGGCGCTCACGTCCGACTGCGCGTCGATCTGCTATGACGGACGGCCGTGCATCGCCTACGCCGCGAGCGCCAACCTCACACTGTGTACAGATGGCACGCAGTTCAGCGAGTGCCGCCTGGGCGGCAACGGCTCGTGCGCCTTCGAGTGCTTTAAGAACGGCGCGGACGACCAGGTGGCGCGCGGCATCGTGGACTTCAGCACTTACACGTTCCTGCTCCCGTTCGGCGCGAGCAAGAGCAACTGGGAGGACAACTGGACGACCGCCGAGAAGGCCGCGTACAAGGCCGCCGAGGAGACTTTCGGCGACTGGACGGGCTCACTGCCGTCCAAGAGCAACGACGTGGTGCAGAACGCCGAAGCGCTGAGCTTTCTGGCCGCCACCAAGAAAGTGTACGTATTGTATGGTGTTGTTATGTTTTTTAAAAGAATGCTGACTGGTTGTTTGTATGGACGATTCCACACTGATGCAGAACGATTGCGGGCGGGACGAGCACGGACGGCACGCGCGGCAAGGTGGCCAAGCTCTCGATCTCGACCGAGTTGCTGAGCTCGCAGACCCAACTGGAGGCAGTGTACGTGCGGCATTATTATTATTATTATTGTTATTGCGATTGATTTGTGGCTAATAAATATTTATAATAATGACAGAACGCTGGCGAACCTGCAGCTGGACCAATACCCACAGTCGACGTTCCCGCCGCAACTGAAAAACTTCAGCATGGTCAACTGCGTCATGAAGGAGTACCCGGCGGACCTGCCCTTCATGACGTCGCTCCAAGTGCTGTACGTTTTATTCATTTGTTTTTATTCCAAATCCTTTATCTAAATAAGCCCTGATGCTAATCGCTTTGTGGTTTTATATTTGTTTTATTGCAGGGACTTGTCGAAGAACTACTTTGCGAGCTTCCCAGTCAAGTTCAGTCTCCCGCAGCTGCGCACGCTCAACCTATCGGTCAACAGCATCACGAGCTTTGACGGCGAGTTCCCCAACGTCACGACACTGTACGTACCAACTCTCATTATTATTGACCCCTCCCTGTGTTTTTTTCACCTGTCAATATCTCACCAAAATATTTATCTCTATGGCTACAGTGATCTCTCGGGCAACACGCTCACGAGCATCCCGAGCAAGGTATTCAGCATGGCCAAGCTCCAGAATCTCTACCTGCGGGATAACTCCTTTTCCAACCTCGTACTGACCAAGGCCCAGGCGAGTTTCCTGTCCAGCCTCACGATGCTGTCGATCGACTCGTTCGGAGCCTCGTCTGGGTGCGCGGCAGCGAGTGTGCAGCAGACGATCGCCGGCGTAGCCGTGTGCGTGGCCTCGGGCTCGGGCTCGGACGGCTCGATAACAACGCCAGTCTCGAGTAACAGCCACGCAGGCGCGGTCATGGGTGCGATCTTCGGTGTCCTCGCGTTTATCGCAATCGTCGTGGGCTTCTTCTTCTGGTACAAGCGCCGCCGCGACCTGCGCGAGATCGAGACGCGCAACAAATCCAACAACCCGGCAAATGGGACGTACACGTTTGAGAACGGTGGCTCGACGCAAAAGTCCATGGACCACGAGACGGTCTCGCTCTGGAGCGACCAAGAGCTGCTGTCGATGCAGGTCAACACGGACGAGATCGAGGACGTGAAGAAGATCGGCAGCGGCGCCTACGGGGTCGTGTACCTGGCCAGGTACCGCAAGACGCAGCTCGTGGCCTGCAAGCGCCTCAAGAAGGACGAGGTCAACTGGCAGAACACGCAGAGCTTTGTGGCCGAGATCAAGCTCGTGGCCAAGCTCGACCACCCGCGCATCGTGGCGCTCGTGGGCGTCGCGTGGACGATCGAGTCGGACCTCCAGGCGCTCTTCGAGTACATGGAGCAGGGCGACCTGCGGCGGTACCTCGAGACCCCGGCAACACCGCGCCACTGGACCGCCGAGAAGCTTCAGATCACGGTCGACATTGTCGAAGCCCTCGTGTACGTCCACTCATTCAGCCCACCACTCGTACACCGTGACCTCAAGTCCCGCAACGTGCTGCTCACGAAAGACCTGCGCGCCAAGCTGAGCGACTTTGGCATCGCGCGGTTCCGGTCCGAGATCAGCACGATGACGACCGGCGTAGGCACGGGCCGGTGGCTCGCGCCAGAGGTCATCGCCGGCAGCAGCGACTACGACCAGACGTGCGACATCTTTGCGTTCGGCGTCGTGCTCAGTGAGGTGGACACGCACGCGCTGCCATACGAGGACGTGCTGGGCCCAAACGGCAACCGGCTCGCGGACGTGGCCATCCTACAGATGGTGGCAACCGGCAACCTTGTGCCGACGTTCTCGCAGCAGTGTCCGCTCGAGATTGTGAATATTGCCCGGCGCTGCCTCTCGCTCGACCGCAACGACCGGCCGAGCGCCGTGGAAGTAGCCTACGCGCTGCGCACGCTGCAAAAGGCCAACGACTTCTACGTCGTGTAACAGGCAGGATCAACTTATGAAGGCGATGTACGAGATGAAGAACAAGACAAGGGGAAGGCTTTGTATACAACCCACCAAGAGAACCAGGACCAGGGCCAAGCGAGACAGAGAGCAGAGCGGCAGACAAGTGGGGAAAATGAACATGTGGATGTCGATTGGATGTGCGGTCTGCTTGTGTTTGTATTATATCGTGTCTTCTAGTTTCCTTAGACCAGATGCGAGAAGAAGATAACTGCACTTGGCCGCCTCAGCTCCAGTCGTGACTCTCTTTGAACACCTGAGCTACAGTAGTGACTCGGCTGTTTGAACAAGAGATAGTACAGCCAATCTCCTCCTTACTGTTCGTTGACTGACTTGGCTGTGTGGGTGG
>JAASFY010000052.1:0-52735 GCA_023334035.1 Globisporangium okanoganense | reverse complement strand
ACTTAGACCTGAGGTATTCTCTAACAGATATTGAAAAGGTGTAAATAAGGGCTGATTTATGTCCTAGAAATGGCATATCATCCAAAGAGCAGGGTACAAATCAGGATAAACGGAACTAAAGAGGGTTGGTCCTTTTTTGTACTGAACGTCAACTCTAATTAGGGCGGTCCTCGTGCACTAAACTTGTGCTTGCATTACTAACGACTCTAATTTAGCGCTTGATCGGTCAGTTTGCCCATGGCCAAATGGGCAATCGGGCAGTATTAGACGTAAAAGCCGCTCCTGCGGGTTTTGCAACATGAGAATAAAAAGGGGATGGAAGAGTGATACTTGTGTTTATTAAGGCGATCAGATTATTTAATAAGGGTGACTTGGGCTAATTAAGCGCTAAACGCACCGATTTACAATCCAAGTGGACAAAATGAACGGCTACCACAATAACTTAAAAACCTCAAAAAGGCCGTTATGATCAATTCGTTAAAAAAATGGTCTCATATGATGAGTTGTTATTGCACCAGTGTCGGGTATAAGAGCAGCTCTTATGCTGGACGGATGCCATTCGCATCTGGGCTGTATCATTCCCAAGCTGCTACCGCATGGATGTCCCTCTATCTATGAGCTCTACGTTTGAGCGATCCCCTGACGTCGAGTTTAGCAATTGCATCGGATCATGTTGCAGAGCTTGGCGATCAAAGAAGTTGACCGAGAGCGCCAGTAAATATCCGCAGCTGATGCTGTAAGAAACAACAGAGACTGGAGATATAAGAAAGCGTCGTCTGTGCATTGGATGACTGATTATTGGCAAGTGCGGCACAGTTTGTTTGTTTCTTGGCGACATGATAAAAGTCAGTCCGTATACTACTGTGTAAATTACCATGTAAGATGGCTTCAGAAAATACTGTCGCTACCGGTATTGAGTACTCTTGTATAAAGTATAGAGTTCAATACTCAATACAGGTACCGGCGGTTATGAGCATATATTACAGCATGATAACTGTAACAAACACGAAAGATAACCAAAGCTAGAAAGTTCGGATTTAAATGACCATTAGACCTCGAAGAACGACAAGACAAAGAAGAACGAAGAGCTCCACCACAGAAAACACAAAAAGCAACTCGTCACCGCAGCACCACAGCAGGCTCAATGGCGCCGCTGAGCGGAGAAGAGCGCTCAAAAGCAAAGCGCTCCGAGGACGCCCATCGACGTGTTCACAAGCAGCGACGCCAGTCGCAGCCGCCACGCCGCTCCTCTAGCCGCCCGCAGCAGCACGTGCACTTCTCGGACGAGCCCGAGTGGCACTCGCAGGTGGACACGTACTACCCGACGCCCGCGGCGGCGCGGCCCGTGCTGCCCACGAGCTCCACGCGGCGCTTCACAATCGACGAAGTGGAACTCTACTTCTCCGAGGACCTGTCGCGCCGGCCGGTCTCGGAGCGCGACTACGCCGTGCACCGGATCAAAGGCCGCGATGAATTCCTCATGTGCGGCGTCGTCGAGTACCGCAAGGTGCATGTGGGCATCCCCAGGTGGCGCACGTGCTGGGCCGAGCTCTACCACGGGGTCGTGATTCTGCGCAAGTGGCGCGAGAAGAGCGTCGACAAGAAGCGCAAGCTCGTGCCCGTGGCCAAGTGCGAGCTCGAGCTGCTCGACGTCACCGACCACTTCTCGCTTGAGATCAAGCACCTCTTCCAGGGCCAGCCCAAGCGCTGCGTGCTGCGCTTCGCGACCAAGAGCGACCTCTTCATGTGGTGGTGGGCCATCCAGCTCGCGGCCATGTCCCCCGTGGACGGCCGCGTGCTGCACAAGTCCATGAGTCGGCCGGCGTTGTCTCCATTCTTCTTCCTCGCGTCGGCCGAGAGCTCGCTAGAGACCGTGTTTTTCCCACGCGCCATGCGGCGCCAGCGGTCCGGGTCCTATCCGCAGAGCAGCAGTGAGGAGAGCCAGAATAGCAGCAGCAATAACGTACCAGACCGCAGCTATGGCGTCGTCCACCTGATCTTCGTGCGGCATGGCGAGACGGAGAACATCCACTTCCGCGTGTGCGACCGCGAGAAGACTCTCACGAGCCGCGGCATTGAGCAGGCCGAGCAGACGGCGTCGTTTCTAAGCGCGCAGCTGAAAGCCGACCGCGCGGCCAACGAGCACAACACGACGCTCATCTACGGCGGACTGCGGCGCACCGTCGAGACTGCGGCCAAGGTTGAGGCCGCGATGCCCTGGCTCAAACACAAGTACGAGTGCAGCTTTCTGGAAGAGGGTGCACCAAAGTCCGTGGCCATTGAACACCGACAGGAGTACCGTGACGCGATGCACAAGATGGCGTTCGAGTACATCTGTCGGTGGGGTGGAGACAATACGCGAGAGTTCCAGCGGCGCAGGGGTGGCGGCCGGCCGGCGCCCGTCACACGCCCACCGAGTGAGACGTTCAAGATCATTGTGTGCCACGCGAGCTTCGTGCAGTTCTGCGTCGCGCAGTGCTACGGCGTGGCCAAGGAGGTGATCCAGCTGGGCGCGCCCATCGCGCACTGCAGCCTCACGCAGGTGGACGTCATGAAAGGCGACCTTATGGAGGCCGAGTGCACCAACCGCGTGACCCACCTGCCGCTCACACACCGCACGAGCGACTGACTGAATTACTGGCTGAATGGATATTTAATAGAGCGCTGCAGGAGAGTCAAGGCCAAAGAAGAAGAAGAAAATGAAGCGCGTATACTTACTTAAGTGAATAAAATCAATATGAAAAATGGTGGTGATGCAATGAAATGGCTACTTACTACGTCGATTGTTTGGTTGGTGCTGGCTGGTGTTGGGTACTGAATGATGGTCAGTTGGATTGATTGGTTGGCTGGCGGTGGCTGGTGGTCGCTCACTTGTGTGGACAGATGCTCACGGTGGTCTTGGGGTCGCTCGGCGCGCACTTGTTGCCCGTGAACGTGTTCGGCAACGCCATGGCCGCGAGCGGCTTGGCCGAGCCAATTGTCACGAGGTAGTGGCCCTGCGGCCCCACGGCCCCGCAAGACTCGGGCGTAAACTTGTCCACGGACGTCTTGCTCGCACCGGCGATGGCCTCGTCGACGCTCAGCGGGTAGCGCCCGACCACGAGCACGTAGCTGCCCGTGGGCAGCGCCAGCGAGAAGAACGGGTCGCGAAAGCTAATCGAGTGGCGGCCCGTGCGCTGCGCAAACTTGTCGTCGTCGTCCGCGGCGATGATCAGGTCTGCGGCCGTGAGCTGCTGGCCGTTGGTCCCACTGGGAGCTCGGAACAAGTACGCCACTGGGTCAATGTACGAGCTGGTGCACTGTCCGTTGACGTCCAAGTACACACTGCCGTCCCGCGTGCCGTACGAAGACACCTCGATGGCCACGCGGCCGAATGTGTCAACGGAGAATGGGATCTTGTCGGCACTCACGGCCCCGGTCTGGCGGACGATTGTGCCGTCCACGGTCACGGCAGTCGAGAGCGCGGTCTCCTTGTGGTACGAGCACGACGCGTAGGGCATCACGATGGGGCTCGCGACCGAGCACTGCGAGCCAATGTAGCTGTTGGGCGGCGACGTCACTGTCACACCCGCCGTGGCCGAGATTGTGACTCTGTAGCTGCCATAGTTGGACACTTTCGAGCCACAGACGCGTGGCAAACGAGCGGCGCCGTTAATCTTGGCCACCGCGTCGGCCTTGGACATGGCCGACGTGCCAATAGCAAGACGGTAGCTGCCTTTCGTCAGCGGCACGTACATGTACGAGTCCAGTTGGCTGATCGAGCCATCTTTCGTGCCGTAGCCCACGGGCGCGTCCGAGTTGGTCGCGAGCACGTCCTGCTGGGTCATCTGGCCGCCGTTGGCGCTTCCCAGACGGAAGAGAACAATCTTCGAGTCAATGTACGCGGCGTTGCAGTCGCCATTCACGTCCGTGAACATGGTCCCAGCGGCCGTGGGCGTCGTGGAGTCCGTAGCCGGCTCCTCCATCGAGAGTACGTCCAACTCGACGTCGCCGTCCGCAGCCACGACAAAGTCAATGTAGTCCACGGTCGTGGTCGTGCCGGTGGCGAAGATCGTGCCGTCAACCTTCGTCTGCAGGCTCAGCGTCGGGGCGGCCACGGGTGGCGTGGGCGCTGGGGTCGGCACCGCAGTCGAAGGCTTGGGGGTCTTGGCCGGGTCCGGGGTTGGCGCCAGGGTTGGGTCCTGGTCCGAGGCGCACTTGGGCAGCAGGTTGCGCGCGCGTAGGTCCGCGACGATCTTGTTGCTGTTGATGGCCGTGTTAGGGCACCCACCACAGTGGTGGAGGCCCACGACCGTGTTATCGCTCGTGGCGATCACGGGCGAGCCGGACGAGCCCGCGCGCGTGTCGAGGTTGTATGCGACCTGGTCGACCGCGCAGCCGCCCATGGTGAGTGACGTGATGGCGCCAATGCCGTTGTCGTCCTTGGCCGCGATGCGCATGCCCCAGCCACTCGGGTGCTGCGGGATGTAGATCTCGTCGCTCATGCTCGCGCCGCTCTCGCGCATCGTGAGGTAGCCGTACTCGAGCGACAGGTTGATGTCGAGCTTCACGAGCGCGTAGTCCAGGTCTGGGTTGGCCAGGATGAGCGTGGACGAGCGCGCGCGGATATCCCCAGCGCAGCCCAGTGGGCTCTCGCATTTGTCCGAGCACGACGCGCCTCTCGCCTTGAACTCAAACTCGGTCGAACTCGCGTGGGCCTGCGTGGAGATGCAGTGGTGGTTGGTGATCGCGTGGCCCTCGCAGCCCACGAGCCAGCCCGTGCAGAAGAAGCTGCCCGTGTCCTTGTGGATGAGCAACCGGATGACCGCGCTACTGGCCTTGAGCTTGTCTTTCTCGCTGTTGAAGCACGCGGCCTCCTTGGAGTTGTCGGCACCACAGACCTCTTCGCGGACCGTGAGGCTCTCGGTGCGGCCGACGTAGTGGAGCTTGTCGGCCACGAAGCCCTTGCAGAGCATGGGCGTGGACGGCTCTGCCTCCTTGCCGGTCACAAGCTCGACCGTGACCGCGTCCGTGGGCAGCGTGCCGGCGAAGAACGCCGTGTGCATCTCGTCGCCTCGGTACGTGAACGACTTGGTCTGGTTCACGCCCAGCGACTCGGACATGTTGGCCGTGTGCACGACCACGTAATCGTCTGGGGGCAGGTTGAAATACGCAAAGTGGAGCGTCGCCATCGAGCCGTTGGAGACAATCGAGAAGTTCGTGCGCGTGAACGGCGCTGGGTACGCCAGGCTGCTGTTGCAGCCCATGGCCACGTTGTCGACGGTCAGGATGCCCGGGATGTCGCTCGCCGCGAGCTCTCGTTGGCCCGCTGGCTGTCGCTGCTGCCGCCACGGGAGCGCGCCCATGAGGCTGCGGCCATTCGTTGGCTGCAATTGCGAGGCCGTCGCCATGAGACCGAGCGTCAGGAGCTGAAGAAGCTGCATGTTGAGCTCTTGAAGACCTTGTTGGAGACCGGAGACACTCGACGTCAAGTGGCCGGAGGAGCTCGACCGGGACTGGGAAAATTTGGGAATGACCTTGAGGTTGCTGGGCTGGGAAGCGGGACACTACGAGCCACCAGCCATACCAGCCACGCGTGTCTTGAGCCTTTCGAGCCCTTCATATGCTCAAGAAAGAGCACCAAGGCGCTGGATGCGAGAGCGAAAGCGTTCCGTGGTGGCAGAAGCCCAAAATACCTTTCCAACTGCCACCAAGTGGCCATGCTTGTCACTCGTCTCGTGCTACTTGCTGCTGGGGGATCAACTGCTGCTGCTGGTCCATGGTGAAGTGGCGTGAAAGGCTCGCTCATTTTGGCTCACTAGCAAGCACATCGTCGCATGTCAGGAAAGAAGAAGCAAATCGATCACCACACCGTCCCGCGCGAAGAAAGGAGCAAGTGGTGCGGATCCGCCCACAAATAGCCCACGCGCACTCTTTCCCAGCAGTTTCCGCAGTAATCAGATGCGTCCAGCAGCAGCAGCAGAAGCGGATCCTTCTGCCCATCTGCGAGTCCAACACCAACCTGCGCTCGCTGCTGCTGCGTCGCGTTCAAGCGGCTCACGAGCATTTGCTCAATCGTGTAACACCCGACCCGCCCTCTTCATCGCACGCTTGCCTACCCACAGACACACCAACGAAACACCAAAGGGAAACTTTTGAGTTCTCCTTTCGCACACAGCATCTTTATTTAAATTCATACAATAACTTACTTGGACTGTCTGGGAAATGCCTTGACTCCTCAATCTCGCGACGCGAACACCTGCAGGAAACAGACAAATCATAACTACCATGACATAGTGAGGCTTGTAGCGCTCTGGCTGCTGCTGGTTGCTCGCGATCAATAATTTCGTCTTGCGCATGGGTGGTGTTAAAAAACACCGAGGAAAGAGATGTGCAGCCTTCGGCGACGAAGAGCTGGCACTGGTACATCCACGCAAACACCGACCTAGAGAGAGTTTTGTTTGAACGACCATGGAAGAGGCTCGCAGGCAGCTCCGTTCTGAGCTCACACCCGCTCACTGGCTGGCTGGCTGTTGTCACGGACTGGGGGGAGGGCGGACAACGGGCAAGCACGGCAAGAGGCACGAGGCGCAGGTTGGACAGCCGCTTACTTCTTCTTGGCGACAACCTTGGCGGTCTTCTTCACGATGACCTTCTTGGTGGTCTTGGCGGTGGCCTTCTTGGACGCAGCAGCCTTGGTTGGCTTGGTGGCCTTGGTGGAAGCAGCCTTCTTGACGACCTTGGCGACCTTCTTGGTCGGCGCCTTCTTGGACGCGACCTTCTTCGTGGCGGTGGTCTTGGTGGCAGCGGCCTTCTTGGCAGCAGCTGGCTTCTTGGTCACTTTGGCGACCTTCTTGACCGTGGCGGCGGTCTTGGCGGACACCTTGACCGACTTGGCCTTCTTGGCGGCCGGCTTCTTGAGCGCCGGTGCGAGCTTGTACGAGCCCTTCACCTGCACGAGCTTGCCCTGGTCAACCGCGGTGCGGAGCGACTTGTTGAAGAAGTGGCCGAGGAAATTGGCCTTCTTGGAGGCCACGTACTTGTTAATCGCCTGGCGGGACGAGCCGTTGCGCTCCTTGAGCGTGGCGATAGCCTCGACGATCAGGTCGAAGTACGACGGGCCCGACTCGCCGGCGACGGCGGCGGCCGCTGGCTTAGCGACGGCCTTCTTGGCCTTTGGGGCGGCGGCGGCCGCAGGCACAGCGACGGCCTTCTTGGCGGCGGCCGCGGCGGCGGTCTTGGCCTGGCGCTTGGCTGGCGAGCGCTTGGTGGCGGCGTCGGCGGCCGGCTTAGCGTCCATGGCAGGCGCGGCGGCGGTGTCGACCTTGACAGGCGTGGTGCTGGCCGCGGGGGTCGCGGTCTTGGCCGGGCTGGCGGTCGTGGACTTGGTTTCTTCGGCCATGGTGCTGGTGGTGGGTGGGGCTTCTGCGGGAGGAGGGGACGAGAGAGAGCTGTGGACTCGAAGTGTCTTTTTCTTGACTGTGGGCGACGAATGGCGGAGTTGTTTGGGCCTTTGGGGTTGTTTGGTTTGGGCGGGAAGTAAAAAAAGGATCATCTCTCCTTTTTCTTTTTTAAAAATAATTCCGCTTACGTCCGATTTGAGGCTGTAATTTACAAGTAGAATATATTGTATGAAGGTAGTTTATATTGTTTTCTTTAGGCATTTAACGGCCAGGTAATATGTTATCTGTAAGATAGATGTATTATACCAAAAAATCAGTTATACATGAAAATTACGAGTCCAAATTAGCCCGAAAACCATCCCTCGGATTCCGCCAATCAGCGTGCGTAGCGCGGAGCTAGAGAGAGCCACCACTTTTTCGCTAGCGGGGGGGGCGACATTGGGCGGGGCGAAAAAGTCTCAGCCTCGCTGGCTCGCTTGGCGGCCAAGCGATCGGAAAGAATGACATGCCGTCGGCATCGAGCGCTCTACGAGTGCCCGATGGTCACTTTGAGCGTCTACATGTGTCCACAGACTCCCTATAGACAGCCTTAAGCTTTGGGACTCAGCGGTTGGCGAACCGTGTGGCCTTGAGGCGAGCCATGAAGAGCAAACCAACCGATTCCACTTTTATGACATCGCGCGTTCGCTTCTCGCTCTCATGCAACCGGCATGAACGCCAAGAAAATTCGCAAGAGATATTAGGAAAGAGAAGGACGTCCTTGGCAACAAGAGCATGGTCGTCATGGTGTTAGTTGCGTCATGTAAATGTTTTTTATTTATTTATTATGCTCACTCGCGTCCAATCCCCTGCCCTTCCAATCGAGCCAGTGATGGCCATGAAGAAGGAGCGAAGGTGATGCATCGTCACATTATGGCGACGCACCTTTAAAGAAAACTCGAAAGTTCTCAGCAGCCTCAAATACATGACGAGAGCTTATCACACAACGCAACAGTTCAGGGCTAATGCGGTTTGGATCGCTTATGGAGATCCCCGGCGGACCGGTATGCCTGGCCTCGGCAGTGAGGCTCGCATTTCCAAATGAACATGACCAAGTTGGAAAAATATTTTTCCCAACGTTATGCGTTGGCTACGGGTGCAATGGCAAATATAAATACGATGTGGATCAGCACTGGGTGTCAATAGCAATTTTCACGGCCCATTTGAGGAAATCTGAGGGTGCGCGCCGCGATCTCCCCTGGGACCCTTGACGAGCCTCGTACTGGTGGTGAAGGTGATGAAGCAGTGGGAACCGCTCGAAACCGTCTCTCTGATTCATGTTGGTGCATGTGGATATGTATTACTATGCTACCATGTATTTGTACTCACATGAATGAATTGGAAGCTTTTCGGACTCGCAGCTTTGCTTAGAGCAGGACGCTCATGACGCGACCTCCTCTGGACACCAAAGCCCACCTCATGCAAAATGCAAAATCGCAAAAAGGGACAGACCGGTCTTGAGATAAAGAAGGCACTGTACTACGGTTGAAGTCACGAAATGATGTTGTCCACATCATATTTTTTACGTGGGCCACACTAAATTATCAATTTGGTGAGGCGGTACGTGGTTAAAACTGAAAAACTGATTGCGGTTTTGAAATTTATGAGCAAACAAACTCTTTAACAAATGAATGTTAATGGGTGTTTGGAACTGGGGGTTAATGTTTGGTGGCTAAGAAAAACGAGGGCGAGCCAAAAATGGCGCGCACTTTGGACTGGTCGAGGGGGGAAGCGAAATTGCGACGACACCACGCGAAGAGCTCAACACGAGTCTTAACGCAGTACCAGCAGCAGTCTACAGAGTTAGCCCCACACATACACACACAGACAAACACTCTCAGCCATGGCCCCGCCTGTGAAGAAGGCACACGTCAACGGTGCACAGACACACACGGCGGCAGCGACCAATGGCAACACCTCATTGACACACACTGCCGACGCTGTGGCCAATGACCCTGACGCTGCTGCTGCTGCTGCTGATGGAGACGTCGACATGGAGATCGTGCAGGAGAGCGCGAGCGGCGACGAGAGCGATGGTGACGCGGATGTCGTGAGCGAGAGTGAGAGTGACGCCGAGACCGTGTTGAAGCCCGTGGACCCCGGCATCTACGAGCAACTGAAGGCCGGCGACTCGGTCGACGTCTTTTGCACGCAGACGCGCAAGTGGCTGCCCGCAAAAGTCGAAGGCCGGCTGGACGCGGGCGTGAAAGTGCACTTTTTGGGCTGGAACAAGTCGTCGGACGAGGTGATCTCGCTGGTCACGCGCACGCGCATCGCTCCACGCGGCACAAACGCCGCGGAGGCCTGGGCCGAGCACGACCAGCGCCTGGAGAAGCGCAAGCGCGGCCGCACCGTCGCAGAGGAAGCCGCTGAGAACGAGAAGAAGGCGTTCACGGCCGCAGACGCCGACCTCGAGATGGAGCCGACGTTCGTCTCGGGCGGCGCCACGCGGTCTGGCCGCAAGACCACCAAGCGCGTGCTGAACGACGCCGCCCCACGGAGACCTGTGAGCACGCAGGCCAAGAAGAAGAAGACAGACGAGCCACCTGCCGATGTGGTGCCGGACGACGACCTCTGCGCGGCCTGTGGACAGATCGAGGATGAGGAGCTCTCGGACATGATCATCTGTGACGGCGGGTGTCTCTCGTCCTACCATTTCTCGTGCTTGGGGCTCGAATCCGCGCCGAAAGAGTGGAAATGGCTCTGTGAACAGTGCCGCACGAACGAGCAGAAGTGCTTCATGTGCGGCCGCAATGGTACGATCGGCGAGAAGGACGGCGTGTTCCGCTGCGGTGCGCTCTCGTGCGGCAAGTTCTACCACCAGAGCTGCATCAGCTCGAGCAAGCTCTCGCGGCGCTTCAAGCGCTCAAAGGACGGCGGTGTCAACGATGAGGATCTGCTCGAGTTCGACGCGCCGTTCCGGTGCCCGCGCCACGTGTGCGCGGTCTGCGAGGACGTGAAGAAAGGCTCGGACCTCATGTACTGTATACAGTGCCCCGAGTCGTACCACCCGCACTGCATACCACCCAGTGCGCGGTACAACTCGGTCGCGACGCTTTGCTCCAAGCATCCGCACGAGCAGCTCCCCAAGATCCCGTCGTTCTACTACAACGACACGACCATGGAGACGATTACCGTGGACTTTAACCTGCGTCTGCCGCTGCTCTTTGTGCCCAAGGCCGAGCCGGACGCGGCGAACAAAGACGACTGCCACCACTTCCGGCTGCTGCTCAACCTCGTCGAGGACGTGCGGCAGACGGCGCCACCGTACCGCAAGCTCCTGCGCAACATCTACACATTCAAGCAGCCGCCGCCGACCGAGTCGCTCGAGGACTCGCCCATGTGCGTCTGCAAGGTCCAGTGCGGCGACGACTGCATCAACCGCCTGAGCTTCACCGAGTGCTTTGGGCCGGCACCAACGCCCGGGATGAAGTTCACCAAGCTCAACAAAGAGTCTAACTGCACGCTCGGCGAAGGCTGCGGCAACCGCGCGCTGCACCAGAAGGTCTACCCGAGTTTTGAGAAGTTCCACACGCAGGAGAAAGGCTGGGGCCTGCGGTTGCTTCAGGACGTCAAGGCGGGCCAGCTGGTCATTGAGTACGTCGGTGAAGTGATCAACGAGGAGGAGAAGGAGCGCCGGCTCCAGGACCACGCGAAGAACACACCCGAGGACAAGAACATGTACGTGATGGAGCTCAGCCACGGCGTGTACATTGACGCGCGCTTCAAAGGCAGCGTGTCGCGCTATATCAACCACGCGTGCGACCCGAACTGCCACCTGCTCAAGTGGAGCGTCAAGGGTGTGAACCGCATTGCGATCACGGCGCTCACGGACATTCGTGCGGGCGAGGAACTCTCGTACGACTACCAGTTCCACACGAAGCAGGCCATGGAGTGGAAGTGCCACTGCAAGGCAAAGAATTGCCGTGGCACGATGGCGCCCGAGAAGATCAACCAGAGCCTGGACGAGCCCGAGAAGAAGCTCACGAAGAAGGAGCAGCTGCAGCGCCTCAAGCGCGTGGCCAAGCAGGAGAAGCTTCAGCAAAAGTTCACGGCCCGGCGCCTTTCGCTCACGAGCCAGCTCTGCGGTTTTGGCGACACGGGCGGCAAGTCCCTCGTGCGCACGGGCCCCGCGCCGCGTGAGCTCCACTGGGCGGCGCAGAACCACGTCTTCCTGGCGCGCAACGCCTCGCGCGGCTTTGATTTCTTGAAACGCAAGGAGCTCAAGGACCGGAAAATCAAACCCGTGGCAGGCAAAGTCAAGCAGCCGCAGCAACAGGAAGAGCAGGAGGAGAATGGCATTGAAGACTTGGACACGAAGCGCGACGTCTTGACTCCAGACAGCGGCAGCGAAGCAGTGGAGATGGAGCCCAAGAGCGAGGAGCAAGAGGCTCTCAAGACGGGGAAGGGGCACGAGGACGTGAAGGAATAGATGATTGGTGCACAGACAGTGTCGAAATGATAGCAAGAAGAGACTGGAGAGATTCGAATTACGTTAAAGAAAGAGACTGAGAGAGAGAAAACTCTCATGATTGATGGTTGGTTGTCGTTCGTTTGGTTTCTGCGCTCCTGGGCTCTTGAACCAGGCCTCTCTATCTCAGTTTGAGCCACGATGGCTTCTTTCCACTCGCCTTGCCCTTCGCGGCCACTGTCTTTGGCGCCGCAACGTCGTCGTTCGACTCGCTCTTGGCTTCTCTGGCGGCCGGTGGGGCTTCTAATGCGACAGGCTTGGGGTATTCCACCTTCACGGCGCTCTCTTCGCTCTCCTTGGACTCGGCAAACTCATCAGTGACCTGTTTCAGAAGCCCAATCAATTATAATCAGTCAATAAACCTTTGAAAATGGTTCCGACAAAGTTGAGACAGAAAGATCGATAGACAAAGTACCAGGTCGTCACGCAGATAGAACCCAGCAGAGGCAAACTCTCTGGGTGGAGGCGGGTCAACCCACGAGAGGTACGAGAGCGCCGCTGGCACGAGGTTGAGCTCCGCGAGCGTCTTGTCGGGATTGAGCTTCTGCATTGGAGGCGTGACGTATAAGTAGAATTGGTTGGTCGAGAACGCACTTTTGAGACTCTCCTTCACGTGGTCGATCACCGCTTGGACCGTCTCGTTCGGGTGGAAAGCAGCCTGCAGCACAACTATAAAGAGATAAGGAATGACAAGCCCAAGAGACATTGGTTAAGCCGTCTATCAGCCACACAACACAGTTGAACTCCATTGGCTTAAAAACGAACCTCGGTCTGGGAACTGGACGCGGATGAGCGTGGTCTGGAAAATCTTCTTCTTCTTGAGCTCGTCGAGCTCGCGCATCGCTTGCGTTTGGAAGTTCTACACCAGGAACAGACAACACAGTCAGTTAATATCCCAACAAACTCACCTAAAACACTGATAACGCACAACAATCTCACCTTTGACTTCTCAAACTCGGCGCGCTTTGCCCGCAAAGTCGAGATCAAGATCCGCGAGTCACTGGAGTGGTCTTCCGCCATCTCAACATCATCAGAGCTCGAGCCAATCGCAGCCAATTGGGCTGACGCTGGACGTCCAGGTAAGGTTACGAGCGTGTTCCGTGGCGGCTTTTCATCTCCGAGGAGCTGCTCCTGTTTGTTCTTGAGGTTGCCCACGAGCACCTCCGTCACGCTTGGGCCACGAGGTTGCGCCTGCATGCGCGTGATCTGGGACTTGTACACGTCGAAGTCCGCGTCAACGACCTTGGGGACCACGACCACCGGTCTCGTCGCGGCCTCAATGTTCAAATCGTCGGCTTCAATATGTAAAAGGCGAAGACCTTCTTCAAGCTGCGATTTCGCGTCCACGGCCGATCTGAGGACGAGACACTGCGTCTCGTGGTCCAGCGCAAAGCCAGTGGACACGAGGAACTCGATGCCGCCCTTGAGATTCCCCACGGATCGCTGGAACGCTGGGTTTGACACACGAATCGAGCGCATCTTTTCGTTTTCTACACATAAGCAACACAAGTTCATGGGTTACTGATAGATCCAATTTAAACTGTGCACCAAAGTCTACGAACCTGGGTACGATAGGATGTTGGTGACGATCTTCATCAAAGTCGCAATCGCTCCCTTCGCCGTCCCGTCAAAGGTGTTGTCGCGCAGCAGCTGCAGTGACTCGTAGCTGCTCAGTTTCCGGGACTCGACAGGGCGATCAGTAGCTTGTTCTTGTCGAGCTACAGACTCAATACCGACCTCTTTCATTTCCACATCCTCACTCGCACCAGAGACTAAGGCAATCAGTGCAGGTGGTGAAGGAGCTTGCACGACAGCCTTGGGCTCGGACATCGTTGCCATCACCGGCTTTGATACAGTTGGGGCTGGTACAGAAGTGACGCTGCTTGGCGCGACTGATACCAATCGTGGTGGCGCCTGTTGCTGCACATGCACAGCTTGTGGCGAGCGAGGTGCATCCTTGCTTTGAGCCGCCTGGACGCGGAAAATCGCCGATCCACTCACAATTCCCAGTTCTACACGACACTCAGACACGTCATCAACACGAGCTTCTCACAATGCAATACAAGCATACTGGTAATAAGACTGCCTTACCTTTCAGAGTGGTGCTGGCGAAGGCGTCAGCAGTGATCTCTCTCTGCAGAAAGCTCAACGAGAACTGTAGAATCAACCCCATACATAACAACAATTAGCACCACAAAGCCCCATACAAAGCCCCATACAAGATACACAGGTATATCAAGCAGCCCACCTCCTGCGACGCCGGCACAAGCGTGAAGAACGCCAGGATGCTCTCGATGGTCGCGTCGCTCGTGAACGCCGACTGCACACGCTTGCCGTCCGCCAGCTGCACGCACACGCGCACCTGCTGCGCCGGAGCGTCCACTGCACTCCCCTGCAGCAGCTGCAGCTCCAGCGACGCGTTGTTGGACACGCCCGTAAGGCGGAACGGGAGCGACAGGTCCACGGGCTTCTTGCGGTGCAGCAGCTGGCACTGCGACGCGCTGTCAGAGAGCTTGAACTGCCCGCGCGCGTCCTCCAGGACCTGGAACTGCGTGGCGTACACCGAGAGAGAGAAGGTGAGTATATAGTATAGGAAGGGCTTGTAGAGAGTGTGTGCATATAGGTACCATGGTGGTGCCGGGCGTCACGCGCACGCGCTTGGACTGGCCGTTGAACTCGATGTTCAACGCCATGTTGCTTCTCTTCTAGTTTGTCCAGCTCGCTTTTTGATGTGAGCTCGTCGATCTTGCGAGATAGGCTATTTAATAGGTTGTCCATAACAACACTGGCCCATATGCTATTTGATAGGCTATTAATGAACGTGAAAATGGCTCGAACCATTTTCATTTCCACGACACCACCAATTCCGTAGTAAACTTTAGTACGTGGGCTTTGTTGTGTGCCCACGTCGAGGGCTTTTCTTAATGTGAACACGCACGTCATTCATTCATTCATCATAGTATCGAAAAAGCCTCCTAGTGACTGTCATAGTACTGTTGTATCTGCTGAAGAAGTGAAGGCACTGGAGACCATGAGGCAGACTGAGTGGTGGCTTTCACAACCGACACCTCGCTCGCTCTGCCTCTCTCGCGAGTTAAGTCATCAGCCTACTGTCGGTAGTGGTAGCGCAGGTACGGCAACTCAATGTCCTCGCCGTCGGCGTCCATGGCGCAGACCTCGAGGATCAAATACTTGAGCTTGGCGTCGATCGGCTTCTTCGTCACGGTCTCCACGAGCTCCGAGATCTTCATGGACATGCGCTCCTTCGAGCGCGACTTCTGCGAGTACATGGCGTACAAGATCGTAACGCCGTACGAGAGCATCGAGATCTCGGCCTCGTACTTCTTCTCAAAGTACGCCAAGAACTCCTTAAGCGTGATGTCGCCGGTCGTGACCTCGAGGCGGTCCCACGCCGTCCACTTGTACTCCTCCCCGTGCAACATCGTCTTGGTCGTCTTTGGCTCGATCGGCTCGGAGAACGTGAAGAGCGGCAGCGCGAGGTTCACGAACCCGTTCTTGTAGTGGTCGAGCGGCTTGTTCTGGAACACTTTGAGGAACTCAAAGCACACGAGGCCCGTGACAAGCGCGGTCGTGGTCGCGATCGCCGGGATGATCTTGCCAGCGATAAAGCGCGACTTGTGCATGTCGGCCTCTTGGATCTTGTACGAACGCGCTCGGAGGTTCGACGTTGCGACGATCACTTCCATGTGCGCGTCGTCGTCCTTGTCAAAATCGATCGGCTCCATGCGGTAACCAGCGAGACTGACCGCCACAGGGAGCACGCCCAGGATGTGCTCGGCTTGGGCATCTGGGTTGTCGAGGCGCTGCGCGTTCGAGTCCTCCTTCATCTCCGCATCGGATGCCGCGATCTTCACACCTTCGCGTGGAGCGAATGCAGGCACGTGGATGACAGCGAGAGCCTTGAGGAAGCTGTCGCGGTCGTGGTGGCCCTTGATCCCGTAGTTCTTAGCGCGGCTGTTGGCCACAGCGACCACAAAGTCCAGGTGAACCGAGTCCTGCGCGTCAAACGTGACCGCAGTTGGCGGACGCTTTGGTCCAGACCAAAACGGCGTGCCCGTCGTGGTGACCTGGTCCAGAGGGAAGTTGTGCAGCAGCTGCTTGATCTGGTTGCTAAAAAGCTCTTCGAACTTGAATCGAGCCCACGAAATGCAGTCCTCAAACGACGCGGGGCGCTGGTCCACGAGGGACTGCTTGAGGCGCTCGAGCGTCTCGAGCTTCGTGTTTTGCTGGTCGTTCAGCTGCTTGATGAACTCTGGGCCAGAGAGGTACTGATTCACATCCGATGGCGCCTGGAAGAACTCGCCTTCAAACCAGTCACGCGCCCACTGGAGTGTGTGCTCGATCGCGTTTGGGAAGTTCTTGAGCGTGCAGATCGGGATGCTCTTCTCTGGCGGATCGCGGGACGCACCGTAGTTCTCCGTCTTGTGCGGCACAACAATCTGCGTGTTGCCCTTCGTGCCAAGCGTGCCGGACTCAAACATCGGCAGACCGTAGAACAGGCACCGCTGGTCCATGTACAGACGCGCCTCGACATTGTCCAGAGCCGTGCACACGCCCGAGAGCGACTCGAAGAAGTCATCATTGAACTGGTCCTCCGACTCGCCACCGACACGCGCGACGTACGACACAACGTTCACGTCCGGGTTCATTTCCTTAATCGCACGCCCGGCGACCGTCGACTTGGCCTGTTGCACATCCTTTGAGCGGAAGAGGAACTGGCGGTTCAGGTTGGATTTCTCGATCGTGTCCATGTCTGTGATGTGGATCACGCTGTCCTTGCCTGTGGACACGCCCATCATGGCCCAGTTCTTGAGCATCTCACAGCCAATCGCGCCAGCGCCGACCAGGAACAGGCTCAGGTTCTGGATCTTCTCCTGCAGCGCCTTGCCAAACACGACGATCTGGCCGTCGTATCGGCTCCCACTTGGCGCAAACTCGGCCATATTGTTGGAAAACACGGCTTCAGGGAGAGACTCGACCGCGTCAAAGTAGAAGAACTGCTGGATCGGCGTGAACTTGCCGCTGCATGCCTTGAGCGCCTCTTGGCCGACGATGCCGCCGAGGAACGCCGCCATGGGCGAGATCACACCCGAAGCGCCCGACGCCAGTGCGCGCACCACTTTATTTGCCTCATCGCTCTCAATGTGGTCGATCGCAAAGTGTCCCGCGTCCAGAGCTTCCTTGTTCAGCCGCACAGCAATGTCGTAGACCTTGTCAGCGTCCTCAATGGAGCCTGGCGTTGGGTACTGGCCCTGGTGGCTCGCGCGGTAGACGTCCAGCGCCTGGAACGCAAAGTGCAGGAGCTCGGGGCGGTTCAGCTTGGCGAAGTCGCTGATGAGGAACTCGCCCGGGGCCGCAAGCGCATCCGACAGACTCTTAAACTTGACGGTTAGCGGCTGCTTCACCTGCGTGACGTACCCACCGGTAGACGGCGTGCCGCTTGCAAAGCGCTTCGTGTCCTCATCATCAATCGGGTCGAGCGTGAACGTGAATGGGCCCGTGACCGTGACCTTGCGCGCCTCGCACTCGTTCAGGAACGGGAAGCCCTTGATCTCGCGGAACGTCACAAAGTCGCCCGTCTCAAGCTGGTGGCGCGTGTCATCGCTCACCGTCACAATAGGCGGCGAGCTGTTGGAGATCGAGGCCACCATACAGGTCACAGGCTGCTCGCCATCGCGGTCCGAGACGAGGAATTCGTCGCCAAAGTCGCAAAACACCGAGCCAAACACGCCGCGCGCCTCGGTCGAGACGAACGCGATCGAATGCGCGTGGCAGATCGCGTTGACGCGCTTCGCCTCACTCAGTGTCGAGTTCACGAGCACCACAGTCTAAGTTATACACACAATTAATCCCAGTTAGCTCCCTTATATCACGCGTTTTGGCACAATAATCATATAGAAACTGTACCCGGAACTGCGTTAAGAAGGTCTCGGTGATCTCGCCCGAGTGGTGATGCACGTGCACGTACGGGTTGAGCTCGGCGAGCTTGGTGGACGAGACCTTAGCGCGCGGCTGGCCAATGTCCTTCTCGGTCAAGTAGAACTGCGACGAGAGGTCCAGGAATGACGCTGGCGTATCGTCGTGCAGCGTGACGCTCTTGACGCCTGCGAGAATGATGTTCTTCGCGATCTCCACTCCGAGGCCGTTGAGCCCAATGAGGAGCACGTTCGCCGCGCCCATGCGCAGCTGGGCCTCGTGGCCCATCACGTAGAGCTGGCGGCTGTAGAGGCCCTCGTCGATCTTCCCGGTCTCGTCCACATCCATCGCGTTGTCTGTGACATTCACCAAATTGCGCACACCATCAGCGGTCTCATTCACATCGCCGGCAGTCACGGTTTTCGCGCTCATGGTGACTGACTGGTGGGTTGAAATGGAATTCAATGCACGTGAGTGTGAGTTTATTTCTCTCCTTTCGCACACACACAAGCGCTGGTCGATGAACAAGGCATCAGATGCACAGCGACGAAGGATAATAAGAACATTAACTGACCTTGTTAACGGCTCTGCTTGCGCGTGTCGTGGGGAGCTTCCTTGTCGACGAGAAGAAAAAGATACGTTGCGATCTACAAGCGGGTTTGCAATTTCATATCCACACACAAGTACGGTACTGTTAGGGACCGTATGATAGCGTTGACAAGAGGTTGTGGTAAAGGCGCAGAGATACACAGGCATCGCACTGTATCACCAAGCAGCAGCAACAGCAGAGCGCGAGCGCACGGGCACGTACCGCTACTTTCAGTCGTCGTCGTGCAAATTCGAGATTGTTGCAGCGATCAAGCCTTTTCCTCTTGTTGAAATAACCGTCTAGAAAGTCGGTCAAAGATCGGCTAACCGCTAGCCGATCTCAGTAACTGGAGTCGAAAGAATTGTTTTGAACCAGAATACCTGTTGAAAAGCGCCATACTTTGTTCAAGGTCAATAGGATCGCGACATGGAGACATGAGATCCGACAGAAAAACGAGACAACCAAAAATCGAGACGCCATCATCTGGAAGCCAAAGAAACCAACCCGACACAAGACAAGTCAATCGACAAGCACCCAACGACCAGTGCACTTTAAAGTTCGCCGGAGAGGAAGCAGCCACCACCACTATCAGCAGCAGCAACGGTCATTCGCCATGGCCAAGAAGAAAGGAGGTGAGCTCCACATTCATATTCGCTTTTGCTTGTAACAAGTGAAGCAACGAGAACACCGCAAGAAAAGCATGGGCGTGACAATTGCTAACCCATCATTGCTGCTTCGTCTAGGAGCGCGCAAGATGCGCCAGGACGACGACGAAGACTTTGACGACGCCGGGTCGATGGCATCGATTGAGACCGGACGCACCAACCTCTCGGACGACGCCGAGTTCTACGACACGTACACCAAGAGCGACGGCGAAGACGCCGCGGTCGACGAAGCGATCGAAGAGCTCACTGAGAAACGGTATTTATCGCTTTCGGCAGTTGCGCATGCGTGATACATGATGGATGCTAATGTTTGTATGGTGAATAATGATGCTATGTTGTAGAACAACGACGCGTGTGGCTGCGCTTGAGAAGCTGAGCGAACACCTTTCGCAGTACCTGCCGCCAGACAGCATCACGGATAGGTAAGCAGCAATGATATGCTACAATTACAGTTTGCACAGTATGCAATTAACGATCACATAATGTGCGATTATGTAGTTTTGTGAGCAACGTCCTCGCGTGTCTCCGCAAGCCGTCGGACGACGAGGCGCTGCATGGCGCGCGCATCCTGGCGATCATGGCGCTCATCCAGGGCGGCGACGAAGAGCGATTCTTCCAGCGCGCGAGCGCCGTGCTGTCGCCTCTGGCGAAGGCGTCGCGAACCCCAGCCGTGAAGGCAGCGGTACGTAATTATCGATTACAGTCCGTCAAGCATCGATGGTTGGCTCACGTGTGTGTCTTGCTGTTGGATTATCTACTGTAGAGCTTGCAAGCGCTTGCGCTCATCTGCTTCGTGTGCAGCGTCGAAGACGAAAACACGGAAGCGCTCATTGCGCTGTGCGAGAAGTACTTTGATTTGAAGATTGTCGGGAGCATTTGCTCCGTGGCGCTCGAATCATGGGGCCTCTTGGCGTCCTCACTCTCGGATGAAGAGCTCATCGGTGACGAATACGTTGACAGGTACGAACGCAGCCACTGTAGCTCCTCACAGATCCTTTCGACTGGTGCCCTGACGATTTCGCTGTTTTACTGTGTGCCTGCTGTCTCACCTCAGGTGTTTGCCTCGTTTCCTGGAGCTGCTGACGCACGTGGACGTGGAAGTGCGCTCGGCCGCTGGCGAGAACATCGCGCTGCTCTATGAGGCGTCGCAGAAGTGCGGCATGACGCTGCCGTGTGATGAAGACATCATTGAGAAGTTCCGCGTCATGAGCAAAGACAGTAGCAAGAAGAATAGCAAGAAGGACCGCAAGGTGCAGCGCCTGGTCTTCCGCGACATCCACGCGACCTTGGCGGTATGTTTTGATCGGCGCTTTATACCCACAAGTATCTTGATAGCGAGTGTCTGACGATTTGTATCTGCTGTGTATAAACTTGCAGCACGGAGAATCGCCGCAGGTCTCGTTCTCGGTCAAGAATGAGCTTCTGAATGTCAAGTCGTGGCGCTCCATCAAGCAGCTGGAAGCGATCAAGAGCGCCGTTCGCACGGGCTTCCAGGAGCACATCAAGTACAACAACGTCGCGCGCTCGATTCTCGACCTGCCAGAGACGCTGGAGGAGCGGATAATTGACCGAGTACGTACATCTTTCGTGTTGCGGATGGTGAGCTTGAGTTTGTGTGCTGACCTTTGTCTCTTGTGTTCTTGCTGAACTGATTTTGCAGCGCGAAATGTTTGACAAGAAGTCGTCATCGCGGAAGCAGAAGAGCAACGAGCTCAAGGGCGACCGGCGACGAAAGCAGCACATGCAGGACGCGTTCTTTGAAGAGTAGTCGGCTCTTGCTTCTTCAGCTTCTCTGCATTGAGAACTTAGTTTGCATGCGCCAGAAGCATATCTCATGCAATAGTATTCTGCTAAGCTCTTCATCGAAAATATAATCGTTTTTGCTTTCTACTCACCTGGAATCACTATCCGGCACTGGGTGGGCTGTAGCGTCTTGCTGTCAAAGAACCGAAGCGGTCAGCGTGAAGCCGCGTAGCTCTTCGTGTTCCTCGATCTGTCTGCTCGTCGAATTCTCCGCAATCCGTCTTTCTTGCATTTCAATCCAATCTGTCGAACTTGTTCATGGTCTGGTCGTAAGATGACAAGCTTGTTCTCGTGCTCGGGCATCTGGAAGTTGGCTCTTTGAGTTCCGTGGGCCTCGTTCTTGATATCCGCATCAGCACACATAGCAGCATCACGAAGATGCCGTAGCAGAGCAAGACTGCTGCTTCAGCAAGCGGAAGCGGGAGCTCTCCGATTACCTCTTCAGCCAGCTCTTCAACAGCAACACGAAATTCATCTGCTTGCAAGTCTTGAAACCTCGTCGTCAGCGACTGCGGAACTGGAATTGTCCCTGCACACTCGGGGAACGCTTCGCGAAAATCGATCTCAAGCGATTGCTCCCATATCAGCCCATCTTGCACTCCGCGGTCCGCTTGAATGACATCGAGAAGCTCCGATGCGAACGAAGAGCGCTTGGTGATGTTCATAGCCTTGCATGGGTTGATCTCATCGTCATATACGAGCAGTTGCACGTCTGGATGCTTGCGCGTGTGCTTCGTTTTTGCGCTGATGCTCCTCGTCGTGAACAGCATCGTGTACGAGCCATCTGCATGCATCCGAGTCGTTCCGATTGTTTTGCTGCCGTGCATGAGCGCCAACTGTACGCGCGACAGTGGTCTCGTCGTGCTCACGCTGCCAGCTTCATCATCGCCATCACGGCTGATGGTCACTCGCCCGTGAAGAAGATGCTCGTGCTCGTCAACGCGAAGCTGGTTGTCGTCCTCATGAAGAGCCATTTGGTGATGTTGAAGCCCGCACTGTGTGGTGCTTTGAAAAGGCAACTTGCCCAACTTGCTCTGAATATTGCGCGCCAAACTGCAGCCAAAAAGGAAACCAAGAGTACGGAACCCAAACACAAACACGGTTTGGCCAAGACGTCTACATGAAAATGTATCCCATGCAATTCAGTTAGTTCACTTCATGCAAGAAAGAAAATGTACCCGCGCATGCATCTTATATGCTCCTCTTCTTTCGTTCGTTGACCATGTCTGCGTGCCGTTCGCTTGCTGGGACCTGTGCGCTTCGTGCATACATGACGTGAATAGCTGGAAAGATGGCGACGAATCGCTACTCGTGATCCCGCTTGGCTGCCAAATCCAAACGCACTTATTCCTTGCTCGCCTCGACTGATGGCTCGTCCTTCACTTCTGCTGGCGCCGATTCCTCTTTCACTGGTGCTGGCGCAGGCTCATCTTTCACTGGTGCTGGCGCTGATACCAGGGAAGCGCTGCGGCTACGCGATCGACTGCGACGAGATTTCTTTGGCGACGGCGAGCGGCTCGAGCTCTTTCGACGGCTGCTCTTGCGGTCTCGCGGGGAACCACTGCGAGAGCGCGAGGGCGAGCGGGAGCGACCCTTTCCTTTCCGGCTTTTGCTCCGACTTCTGCTCTTGCTCCTGCTCGGACTGCGGCTCTTGTCGCGAGGGCGGTTGAACATGCGCTGAAGCTCGCGCTCCATGGAACGCGGCACGGTCTTGATGTGCATAAAGTTGCAGTATCCGCCTCGGTTGCATGTGCCTTCGTCGAACTGACGGCAGCGCGCCTCTCTGAAATCCGTTACGGGCGAGAACTCGCACACCAGCGGACGACCTGCGTAGAATCGGCCGTAGAGCGACTTCTGCGCTGCCGCCGCGCACTCTTCGTCCTCGAACTTGGCGTACATGTTGCCGACCAAGTGGTCGCCGAGGTTGTCGCAAATGTTGAGCTCCTCTAGCCGGCCGAACTTGCAGAGCTCTTCAAACACTTCCTCGTAAAAGTCTTCAAAGTCTTCGTCGACCTGCTTCTGGTCGAGATGCGACGGGTCGCCATTCGCCGCGATGATCTGCGAGATCGGGTTCTGGTACATGTGGCTCACGAGGATCGTCTGGCTGAACACGGGCTTGTTGTGCAGGCGCGAGCAGCGGTCTCCGTGGCGACACGCGCCGATCTTGAAGTAGAACGGGCAGTTTACGCGATCTTCCTCGGTGCCGTGGATGCGTGCGAGGTGCTCGGCGCCGCCGCCGCTCTGTTCGCCGCCTCCTCCACCGCCGCCGCCACCGCCACCGCCACCGCCACCTCCGCGTCGTCCCATGCGGTCTCCGCCACCTCGGAAGCCCCCGCCTCCGCCGCCACCACCGCGTCCATTAAAGTTACCGTAGCCTCTGTCTCTGCTGCGATCGCGACCGCGGCCCCTGAAGTCATCGCCGCCGCCACCGCCGCCGCCGCCTCCGTATCGACTGCCCATGCTGCTGTCGTCGAGTCGATGAGGAAATTGCTTTCCGTTCTGGAAAAGATATTTGGGCGGCCACCATCGAAAAAGCATGGAGTGAGAGTTCGTAAAAAGTGTTTTTACGAGCTGCATAATTACGCAATCCCATTCTTTTTGTCATTTCCAATCGCCCAAACCAAAATCGAAAATTCAAATTTGAGGCTGCAAAGAGACTTGAAGCAGAACAACATGCGCATTTGCGTTGACGCAACGAGGCGCTCGAGCTGTTGCTGCTGCTGTGTGAAGCATGCGCAACGCACCGTGCGCGTCTACATCGACGCTTCAGTACGAAGACGACGATGCACGCTTCCTGCGGCTGCAGCGCGAGCGAGAAGACGCCAAGTATTTATGGTTCAACTCGATGGTGCGGCCCGAAGGTGCGTGCGCAATGAATGTGTTGCTCAAAGCAGCCATGCTGCGATGTGTGCAAGCTGTCCGAGTTGACCAGGCTATACATGTCGCCATGTGCGTGGGCTTGGTGTGAACGCAGATGTGCTTGAAGCGAGCGAATTCCAGCCCAAGTATGAAATGAATGTAACGGGACGAAAACGCATCAAAGCTGGAACGCGCACGGTCACGATCGGTAAGCAGACAGTTACTGTGCAATTTCTTGATGCAAAGCATGAACTGATAATACGATCTGTATACGCATGCATGCGCTTGCCTTCTGCAGGCGTAAAGGCCGAGATCAACGGACGAGAAGTCGCGATATTTAAGAATTACGGTCAGTTTTACGCCATTGACGACACCTGTCCGCATCAAGGCGCATCACTTCACATGGGGGACATTGAAGACCTTGATGGGATTGTGTGCGTCTCGTGCCCACGCCATCACTGGCCATTTTCGCTGGAAGACGGAATCTGCATGGTGCCTGTGAATATTCAAGCGCAGCCGCATCCGGTTCAAGTGCGAACAGAGGCGAGTGGCGTCAAGTGGCTCTTCGTGGGCTTCCCAGCCATCACCGACACGTTGTTCTCCAACAATGATTTTTGAGTGAGTGCAGTATTCATTTTATCCTTTAATCAAGTATTATGTATATCTAAACACCTTGCGTATTGACGACTTGTCAAAATCCCGTTGCTTTAAGTCTCTCTGTGTTGATTGCCACTCCATTATCGTATATTTAGCCATTCGACACCGCCCAGCGCTTTACCAGCAACCCACTCACCATGGGCTCTCTGCACAGCAAGCACAACGCTCCTCAGCCGGTGCCCGAGCCCGTCGCCCTCTCGAAGACCACTGCTGGGGTCATTGTGCGCATTCCAGACCCAACGAGTGGCAAGTCAACTTTCCACCACAATCCACGATTCATCCAGCCGGCAACACTCTCCGACGCACTACTCAGTGACGAAACTCCACACCAAGCAGACCCACAAGTTCTGGTAGCAAGAGCAGGCGTCAAGAACGACGCACTCAAGGGCAAAGTCGTGTACGTGAAGAAGCCGCCGCGACAGCAGAGCAACGGGTCGTAAGAACACAACAACGAGCTTCAAATGGGCGGAACGCTTACGACAACGGTGATATTCACACAAAAGGAACTGGTAACATTGACTCATTTCCCCCAACTTCTTCTTACAGGGTTCCACAGTGTCATTACGACATTGTGATACTGCTTTGTGTCTCCATACCTTTCTTTGCATGGAGAAGTCACTTTTTCGACTTTCTCCTTACAAAACAGCAGACACTCGATCAAAATCTACAAGCTCGCCATTGTCGGCGCCAAGCACCAAATGCCGGTCGTCGAACTGGGCAGATATGAACTTCGCCGACGGCGTTGGAGGGGTGAACCACCGCACAGGATTTGGCGAATACCATCGCCAGAGCGCAGCCTACACACAGCAGGAGACATGACATTGTTTGCTCGCGTGCACAAGGAGACGAATGACAGAGTTGGTCAACTGACTGCCCACATACCTTGCCGTTCGGTGAGACCGTCACAAGCTTGCGGCTATCGAACTGTAGAGACTTGACGCCACCGTGCTCCGCATTGCTAAATGTGCACAGTGTTTGCTGCGTGCGGACGTCCCACGCCTCCATCCCTTGCTTGTCGTAGCCTGCCACCACGACTGTTTCGTCCATCTCTAATGCCGAGATGCTGCCTGCGCACAACGCTGACTTGGGCAGGATCTTGGCAGTCTTGCCTCCCCACCAGCGAACAGTGCCCTCCCGTCCAGAAGACCACAGCACTCGACCCTTCGTGTCCGTGTTCAGTACCGCATCTACGAACACACACAATAGGTTAGTTGCTGATCATACATACAATCGTACAAGCTGGCAATCGCGAATGCAAGGCTCACCAGGATGACCAGCAAGACGGTGAGTAAGTCGAGCGCTGCGGAGGTCAAAGACTCGAATGAACCCAGACGAAGTACCACACACCAGCGTGTTCCGGAACAGCATCAAGCTCGTAATCTGTGGGTTCGGGTCTTTCTGCGAGCGAGGCAGCGACGATTTGTGGATCTTGGACGCTGGGATGGACACGATGAGCTCGCCCTTTGTCACATCCCACACGTTCGCTTCTCCTTTCTCAGTCGACGTTGCCATGTGCAGCAGCGTTCCGTCGATGTAGTCGATGCGCACATTAGTGACTTTGTCTCTGGACCGAGACCGAATGAACGGCACCATGCCGAGCGAGCTCCGGTGCGGGATCGTCGCGAACGGAGCCACATTGACCTGCGAGCTCGAGTCGTAATTCCGGTTGTCCATCGTCTCGAAATCCCACACTCGGACGGTACCGTCAGCGCAGCCGACAGCGACTGCGTCATTGCATGCGTGGTAGCACGTCGCGCCAGCTTGCGCGATCGAGTAGCGCAGACGCTGCTTCTCCAGCGACCATAAATAAAAGTTCGCACGATCGTTTTCGATGCCGCCGGTAAGAAGCTGTTCAACATGCAAAGCAGCAATGTTAATATACGTCTATTATGCGACACCATCGAGTAGATCATGATAACGTACGCGAGTCTCAGGGCTCCGGGAGTACTTGTTGGTCAGGATTTTCGGGTTGTCGAACGCGATTGACGCGGTCTGTTGGCTCTCGAGCTTGAGCTCCGGCACGTCCGCGATGCGGAAGGACTTTGGCTGCGCGTCGAGCCATTTGTTCTCGACCGTCATCCACTTGAGATCGTTCACGTACTCACGCATGGACGTGCGCTCGTTCAGAAGCGATGCACGAATGACAGGCGGGGATCCGCGGCGGTTGACATTCCTACACGTGAGTAAGGCAAACAACACTAGGTTAGGCAGAGAATCGCGTTGCATATCAAACAGTCGGATGAACGTACGGTGATGGCACATCCACCTCTCGGTAGCAGTACGAGGATGCTCTCCGGAAGACATTCAGCAACAGCGGCTGGAACGGCACACTCGCGAGGATCTCCCACACCGCCGGTTTCATCAGCTCCCTCGCCCAGCTTTTGCTCAGCGTGACTGATTTGTGGCAAACAGCACAACAAAAAGTGATCAGTCCATAGGATGCACACAGCACATGCACACATAGGCAGCCCAGCCCAAGCACACAAGCACACATAACGTGCATGGTATTATGGCGCAATTCCACCACTCACGCTTGTAAAGCAAGAGCCACATCAAGTATGTATGCTCTCATTCATTATTCTTCTTTCCCGCACGCAACGCACCTAATCCGAACGTGTACTTGGATCCGAGGAACGCGAGCAAGTTTGCGAGCAGCACTGGATTCTGCACGAGCACGTGGATGGTCTTGGGCGGCGCGACGCTGCCGCTCGCGAGCGCATCGTGGGTGGCCGCGGGCGCTGCCTGCGTCGGTGGGTCCGTCTGCTCCGCCATGCTCCCAGCTGCTTCCCTCTCTGTTGCGCTTCTGTGTGTGCTGGTGTGATGGAGGAAAAAAAGAAAGAGAAGCCCCAGAGGGAGGAACCGAGTCGGTGGCGAATATGGAAACGGGTCACTAGCTGAGTTTTGAATTTCTCGTCGGAATGTAGAAATTGTGTTTTTGAGGTTATTTTTCTATAAATTTCAGCTAGCGCAAATTCCAACGTGGAGGAGAGATGTGGCTGTAGCGTAAAAAAAACGGTGTGTCAGCTGATGGCATAACAAACTTATATCGGATACTCTGTCATCTCAACAATACACATCTGATATAAGTCGAAAAAGAACAAAGTGATTGGCTAAAATATAGCGTATTTGTTATTCAAAGTATCGTAAAGAACCAGTGAACCATTCATACTGGTACAGTTCGTTTTGCCAAGAGCGAGGGGGACACACCAAGCAAAAAGCTGTGCTGTGCGGTTTTCCCCAACAAGCAAGCAAAGCCCAAGCGAAGAGCTCAACAGCGGCACTGGCAAGAGAGATCCATCCAGTAGCAGCATGTCATCGAGCGAAGACGAGCGCAACCTGTCGGAGGACGACGACGTGTCTGAGGACGACATCCCCGAAGAGGTGGACGACGTCTCAGAGGACGAAGTGGCGCAGGCGCCCGTGAAGAAGCGCAAGGGCGCGAGCGACACGAAGCCCAAGCCCAAGAAACGCCGCAAGCCCGTCAACAAGTTCATCGAAGAGGAGGCCGACGTGGATGAGGACGAGGAAGAGGAGGAAGACGACGACGACGGCGATTTTTACCGTTCGGAGCGCGCGCTCGCCGAGGAAGTCGAGTCCGCGCACCCGTACCGCTACGAGCCACAGGATCGCGCGCAGTACGACGACACGGAGAGCGCGGAGGAGATCGTGAACCAGATCAAGAAGCGCCACCACCAGAGCCGCAAGCAGTACGACGAGGACGATGAAGGTGGTGATATGATGCAGAGCGAGGTCGCGCAGCAGTCGCTCCTGCCGTCGATCCAAGACCCGCGCATGTGGGTCTTCAAGTGCAAGGTACGTACGTCTGACGCCTTGTTGTCTTTTTATTATAAGAAGATGGCTCATAACAGTCTTTATGTGTTGGTTAACAAAATAACAACAACAGCCTGGTCGTGAGCAGCACCTCGTGATCGCGATGATGAACAAATTCCTGGAGTTTGCGCGCCGCGGAGAGCCGCTAAACATCAAGTCTGTCGTCGCCTCGAACTCAAAGGGCTTCATTTACGTCGAGGCCGAACGCGAGCCGCACGCGAAGGATGCGCTCAATGGACTTCGTGACGTGCAGCAGTACACGATGAAGCTCGTGCCGATCCACGAAATGACGTCGGTGCTGCACGTGCAGAAGATGCGCAAGCCGCTCACAGTCGGTGCCTGGACGAGAATGAAGCGAGCGGGCTTGTACAAAGGGGATTTGTGTAAAGTGCTGGAGATCCTGGACAACGGCGCCCGGGTAAGCTGCTTTTTATATCATTGTCTTGTTCCAGAGCTCTTGCTAACTGCCAAATCGCTGTATTATTATAATTCTACAGGCGGTGGTGAAAATGATCCCGCGTCTCGATCCGATCGTGCTGGCCGGTGGCGAGCAGCCCAAGTACAAGAAGGGCCAGCGCCCTCCTCAGAAGCTCTTTAGCACTAACATGTCGCAGGGGCTCGATGTGGTGCGTCGCCGTCACCCTTCCACTGGCGATATGCTCGACTCGTTCGAGAACGACTTTTACAAGGACGGCTTCCTCCTCAAGGAGGTGAACATCGCGACGATGCTCCAGATGGAAGACGTGAACCCGACGCTCGACGAGATCAACAAGTTCACATCGGTCGGCGGTGGCGATGGAGATGGGAATGACGATCTCATGTCGTCGGTGGAGGCCGACGACTGGAAGAACAAGGTGGACCTGACCAAGGGCGACACTGTGCGTGTGATCGAGGGCGACCTGATCAACCTCATGGGCGTCGTGCTGAGCACGAACACGTCGAACGACACGGTGCGCGTGATGCCGCTGCACGAAGAGATCAAGGACACGATCCTGGACTTCCAGCTCAAGCAGCTCATGAAGTACGTCAAGGTGGGCGACCACATCAAGGTCGTCTCGGGCATCTACTCGGGCGAGACGGGTACAGTCGTGGCTGTGGATGAGACCGATGGCTCGCCTGTGGCGATTGTGCTGGTCGACAGCATGGCCAAAGAGATCCAAGTGCGCGTGCGCGACCTCCAGGAATCCGCTGAAGTGTCCCATGGTCTGGACTCGTTCAAGGGAAAAGAGCTCTACGACCTCGTGGCGGTACGTAGTGCTTATGATCATAACTGGTGTGCTGTTGTATAGCAGTTAACTGATCTAACTCTGTATGTGTGTGAGTGTAGCTTGCACATGGCGACGTCGGTGTGGTCACCCACGTTGGCCGCGACGGCTTCTCCGTGCTGTGCCAGAACGGCCAGGCGCGCGACATTTCCGACCAGGAGATTCAGCGCAAGATGGTCTCGTCTCGGGCAACGGCGGCGCTCGACAAGAAGCACAACCACGTGAGCGTCGGCGAGATGGTGAACGTGGTCGAGGGGGTCCACGCGGGCCACGCCGGCACCGTCAAGCACATCTACCGCACCTACCTGTTCCTGCACAACAACCGCATGACCACGAACGCCGGCATATTTGTCGCGCGTGCGCGGACAGTGGTGCTCTCGGGCAGCAAGGCACGCTCCGACATGATCCAGAACTCAACTGTGGCCCGCATGGACGGTGGCATGCAGCCACGAGGTCCTCCTGGTGCGCAACGTGAGTCCGAGATCATTGGTAAGACGGTCAAGATCAAGAAGGGCATGTGGAAGGGCTACATCGGCATCGTCGTGGACGAGAGCGACCAGAAGGTCAAGGTGGAGATCCACTGTAAGGCCAAGGTCGTGGACGTCGACCGACTGCACGTGACGCTCGCGGGCACGAGAGAGGGCATGATCCAGGACAAGCCGCGCTACACGGGCACGCCAATGAACGGCCAAACGCCGCTGCCGTCCCAGACGCCGCTTCACGGCAGCGCCATGACTCCCATGGCGACGCCACTGCACCGTGGTCTTGGCACGCCGCAGTCCTCGTCTCGTACGGGCGATGCGTGGAATGTCGCAAACGACGACGCGCTGCTGGAGACGCAGCTGAACCAGGAGAAGGACATTACGCACGCAACGAGCTTCGGCACGCCGTTGGACCCAGTTGCTCCTTCTGGCGATCACATGGGCGGCAACCGGTCGTTCGTGAACCCAGCGACGCCCATGGCGCCACGCTCGCCCACTAGAGATAACATGATGCCGGTTACGCCAGCGGCGAACCCGACGACGCCAGGTCTGAACCCAACGACCCCAGGATTGCAGCCAAGAACGCCAGCGTACATGATGTCGCACAACCCCACAACTCCAGGCCTGAACCCAACGACCCCCGGTCTCAACCCCACGACACCGGCGCACCACCTCTCCGCTGCGACGCCTGGCCTTGGAGGCCACGACCACCACCACCACTCGGGCATGGAGCCGATGACCCCGGGCTTTAACCCAACGACGCCCGGCCTGTCGTCGATGACGCCGGGTCTGAACCCTGTCACGCCAGGTCTCAACACGCCTGGGTACCACCACAACCCGATGACGCCCGGTGCGTTTGGCCTCGCGACACCGATGACGGGCATGGGGCGCATGAACTCGGCCGTGACGCCCGCGGCGACGCCAGGCATGATGGGCGGCTCGGGCGTGCCCATAACGCCAGCGTACCACCACGACGCCGACGAGTACGGCAGCTCGTACTCGAGTGGCGAGGTGACGTGGAAGATGAAAGGTGTCGAGGTGGAGGTCATCGAGGGCGAGTACCGCGGCAGCGTGGGCGTGATCGTGAGCGTGAGCGGCAACTCGTGCTCGCTGGACGTCGATGGCCGCGTGATCAGCGTGTCGCTCGACGACGTGCAGCCGGTGGTGCCGGAGAAGCAGGACTCGGTCATCATCCTCTCGGGCGACGAGGCCGGCAAGACGGGCTCGCTCATCGGCACGGACGGCTCGGACGGCATCGTCAAGGTCGACGGCGGCTCGGAGATTAAAATTTATGCGATCGCGTCGCTCGCAAAGCTGGCCCAGTAAACAGCCAATTCGAGTCAACTCCAGCGAGCAAGAGAGTGAAGATGATGAAGAAGACGCTGTCGTGATTTCTCGATTGACATTTTTTTCTTCTACCTGGATTTGCGAATTCTCCCTGCGTTTCTTCTCTATCGGTAATATTTTGCCTGACTGTGATGAATGCTGCTCGTAACTACTGACCATTTGGGTTCTTGGAGTTGTGAAACGACACGGCTCTTGTGAATAGATATACCAATGGAGCGTGACTGAGCAACAAACCAACATGCAAGCCGATGACCGACCGGAAGCACCAGCGCCACAGCTCAGTGGAAAATGGTGGCAAGCTCAAGAAGAAAACCCACCCAGTGGCCAGTCTCAGGTCACCATCACCAGCAACAGCAGCTCGCGGGAACAATTCCGATGAGAACGACGCGCTGGAGCGGAGGCTCGCGCTGCAGGAGGCCTCGATCGCGCTCGGCGCTCGTGCGACTTCCATCCTGAACGCCCAGAAGGACCCCGAGACGCTGGATCTACGAGCCTACGCTAGCGAACTCAACGATGCGCTGTTGAACGAACTCGCGAGTCAGCTGCGAGTGAGCCTGAAGCGAATCGAGAGAGCGAAGGAGCACGAGAACCCACAGCTGCGACAGTGCGCGTACTACGCGACGCTCATTCTGTCAGGATGCGAGAAGTTCACACCGGTAAGCAATATTTTTGCTGATCTTGACATTGTTGGCAGTATTTGGCTTAAGATCCAACCAATTTCCACTAACAATTTCGAACTTTGTTGGCTGAAATGCGTAGGTTGGGATCCGGGCGTTCATCCATGCAGTGGGGCCAGCGATCCGGTGTCTCGACTTCTCGAAATCCGTCATGTCGGTCGATATCCTGAAAGTCATGGCCACGGGCATCGAACAGCTCGATTTGCTGGATTTCTCCTGGTGTCTGCAGCTCAAGAGCGAGTCCATTCACGAGTTCATCTCCTGTTGTAATGCGCACTTAACGAGACTGAACCTGTCCAACTGCCCGGCACTGAACGACGACGCGCTCGGGTGGATCAGCGGGACGCTGGGGCCACAGGGCTCGCTCACACAGTGCAAAAAGCTGCTCTCGCTTGACATCTCGTACACCAAGGGGCTCACTGACCGCGGCCTCGCAATGCTTGGACACGGCTGCCAGTCGCTCCAGTTTGTCAACCTCGAAGGCTTGGAGAAGATCACAAACAGTGGAATCCTGAAACTCGTCCTGGGCTGCAAGAGCCTGCGCGTGCTAAGTCTGCGCAAATGCATGCAGCTGACCAACGGGTCGTTATCTCATATTGGCCAACACTGTCGGCAGCTGCGGAGTCTGAATGTCTGTGGCTGCTTCCATTTCTCGTCCGCTGGGCTCTTTGCAATGGTGAAAGGTACCCCGGTGCTCCAGTCTTTGAACCTTGAAGGCTGTCTCAAGATGCGCGAAGACATCCTCGCGGCCGTGGCCACCGGCTGCCTGTCGCTCCAAGTGCTCAACCTGAACGGCTGCCATGAGATCACGGACAACGGCATCGCGACGCTCGCTGAACACCTGCCGTTCGTGCAAAAGGCTCAACAGTACCGAGGCCTCGAGCCAAAGCAGGACGGCCTCAAGCTCAAGTTCTCCATCCAGCAGAAGACGATCTACAATTCGGCTGCATTACGCATCCAGGCCGTGTTCCGAGGCCACGTAGATCGGCGAATCGCGGCCTCCTGGCGGGTCAAGATGATCGAGACGCCCGCGTGCAAGATCATCCGCAAGAGCTACGTGCGCTGGCAGCTCAACCACGAGATGAGTCGGCGTGTGAAGCGCACAAAGCTCGTAAACACCAGTGTCATCAAGATCCAGGCGCTGGCACGTGGGCTGCTCTGTCGAGCAGCACTCGAGCGAGCGAGTGTTGAACAGCAGCGTATCCAGTACTGGTCCAAGTTCGCCGTGAAGGTCCAGGCCGTGTACCGTAGCCACTGGACCAGGAAGCACCACCACGTCGTGTTCAAGACCATCGAGCGGTACCGTAGAGAGCAGGAGCTGCTTCGAAGGCACGATGCGGTGCTTCGTCTGCAGCGAGCGTACCGCGCTCGCTTCCACCGATCTCGCCTGGACGACCTCATGGCGATCAACCAGCAGCGGCGCGTCGAGCGCAAGAACGCCGCGATCGCGCTCCAGCGGCTCTTCCGATCCCGAGAAGCCCGCAAGGCCTATCGAGCGCTCCGAACCGCGCTCGAGCAGCAACACGCAAAAGTGCGCGAGCTCGTACGCCACGCGATGAAGATTCAGAGCCGATGGCGTGGCCACCGAGCGCGGCGGCAAATCACTCGATACCAGAGAGAGATGCGCGAGCGCGAGTTGCGCAAATCCAACGCTGCAAGTCGCATTAACGCTGGCGTACGAGGGTACTTTGGCCGGCGCATGGCCCAGGAAGCCCGCGTGCAGCTCCACACACGAGTGCACGCTGCAAAATGCATCCAACGCGCCTACAGAAGGTTCAAGACGCCGAATGCAAAGCGTATCAACTTTGAGAGGATGCTACGGCAGATGCAGACGCACATGCTCGAAGAAGGCGACGCTGCGACCAGGAAACAGCAGGAGCTGCTCAAGAAAACGCGGCTGCTGATCGACCGCGACTCGGCCTCGGAGCCCGAGAGCGACGATGACTGGCGTGACTTCCAGGATGAGGTTGGCGACCAATTCTGGTTCTCACCGTCGCGCAAGCAGCGCCAGTACGTGCGGCCGAACGAGAACGCCTTTGAGAAGACGATGATGGGCATGCACTGCCGCGTCTACTGGTCACTAGAGCAACAGTGGTTCAGTGGGGCTATCGTGAGATACAATCGCGTGAAGAACAAGCACCGCGTCGAGTACGACGACGGCGATCACGAGTGGCTCTGCTTTCATAGTGAAGGCTCGCGTGTCCAGCTGTTTAACGGCTACTGCTGGTGCATGGTCACGATGTTTGAGCCAGCGCTGCGCACACTGCGAGCCACGAGTTTCCTAATGTTGCGCTACCAGCGATACGATCCGCGCTACTTGTGCTGGCGAAGTGGGGTCTTCAAGGCCTATTCCGAGCCCAGCGACCAGTTTCTAGTGTCGAATGACGACAATGAGCCAGACGAGTGGGTCGACGTGTTCCGCAGTGAGAACCACTTTCAGGTCCAAGATGGAGTCACGAAGGACTGGTATTCGCTCAGCGGCTACGTCTTTGGCCACGTGCGCGGCCGGCCGCTGACGCTGATGACGATGGCGAATGCGAAGTATGTTGAGCCGAGTTTCTACGGCGTTGAGGACTACCTGAGCTACGTGGAGGAGCACATGGTGGTTGATACTGTACCTCAGCTGGAAGAGAATGGAGGCCTGAGTGGTGAGATGGAAGAAGTGGCTGGAGGAGAAGGAGTATCGAGTGAAGATGCGACGGTCGACGATGTTGAGACGTTGGACGGTGAAGTGGTGGGAGAAGAAGAAGACGACGACGATGCTGATGATGAGGAGGAAGACTCGGATGAGGACGAAGAAGACTCGGGTGAAGAGCAACAGGAGGACGACGCAAGCGATGAAGAAGAAGAAGACAAGCAGTAAGCGAGTTGAAGCTCGAGCCTGAGGTTGGCAACCAATTTCAAAGTTATGACGGACAAAGTTGTGTGAGTCAAATCTGGTATACAAACATTACGATAAAATGTGCTAATAGTGGATTTTCACAATAGTGTGGCTTTAGCAACTACCACACTATTTAGTCTCATTCTCATTCTTGACGTGACACCACACGGGCAAAAGTTGACGAGCACCAGAGGCGGCATCATCCTCATGAAGCTCTTCCAGCTCACGATCCCCAACGAGCAGCATGGCAAGGTGCGCATGTGTTCATTGTATCTATCCCAGTGCCACTCGCGTCATCACCACCACCACCACTACGAGCCGCTCGCCGTCACTGTGAAGAGCGTAAAAATATCTAAATACCCTGACGAGGAGCTCTGATCTTGTGTTACTGTTCAGGTGGTGTCGACGCTGCAGGACGAGCTCAAGCTGGACAACGTGACGAGCGTGGAGGCGCGCACGTCATCCATCGTGACGTTCCGTGTCGAGGACGAGGAGATGCAGGCAATCCTGAACAGGCTGCAGGGCATGGGCGTGGGCGTGCAGTTCGGCTTCTGCGACGTCATGTCGCTCACGCCCGGCACGACGATCAGCAAGCGCAGCAGCAGGACGGCGAAGAAGAAGAAGCGCCGCGTCGGCCGCATCCTCGAGCGGTCCACGGACGTCGGGACGGCTGTGCCTGTGGCCGAGATGTATGCGCACATTGAGGCCAACTCGACGCTCTCGAGGGACTCGGTCGGCATGCTGCTCATCTCCTCGTACGAAACCATTCATGCTGCTGTATTATATAGAGCCGCACCCTCGCGCTGCTAACTATTGTGTCGGCGACTGTGCTGTATGATATTGTGTTGCTACAGGGCAATTGCAGGCATTGGTCTCGCCGGTGACTCGAGCGTACGTTGATTGTACGCTTATCTTGTGGTTAAAGCTGACCTTGATGACTAACATACCATCATTTATCTTTGTGTGTCTGTAGACGTACGTGGTCGCATCCATGCTCCTCTCGCCGCTTATGGTACGTTAATTTTTATTTAAAAGAGTGCGGATTTCAAACAAGGGCGTATGTGGGAGAAAAAATCTCAGCTGACAGTGTTGCTTTATTTTTTATTTTTTTATTGCCAGGGCCCCATTCTCGGCTGCGCGTTCGGGTATTCGATCCGCGATCGGACGCTCTTCATCAACGGATTTCTCAACGAGATCTTCGCTCTGGTACGGCCTGTTATTCCCCCTTGACTGCTTTAAACTCGAATCTGTCACCTGACTAAATACCTGTATACCTGCTGTTAACCTCTTACCACAGACTGTCACGCTGCTGCTGGGCATGATCATTGGCGCCGTGCTGAGCCCGTACGCCGCCGCACTAAACTGGCCCACGAACGAGATGCGGTCCCGCGGCCAGGCCATCCAACTGTTGTTTGGCGCGGTTGTCGCGGCGCTGTCAGGCACGGGCGTGGCGCTCGCCGAGTCGAACGCCAACATCTCATCCGTGGTCGGCACAGCGATCGCCGCCGCACTGCTGCCACCGACTGTGAACAGCGGCATCTGCTTCTCGTACGTCATCATTGGCCAGTACTTTGTGGCCGACGACGTCATCGGCGAGGAGCAGCGCCTCGTGTTCTACGAGATCGCGGTCGGCAGTGCCATGCTCGTGTGGATCAACGTGATCTTCATCTACGTGACCGCGGTCATGGTCTTCAAGATCAAGAAAGTGGGCGAGTTCCAGCTCATCCGGAAGGTTGACGAGGGCGCGTGGACCAATTTGCCTCGCGTGCAGCGCTCGCCCACGAATGCCGAGCATCACAAGCAGCGAGCTGAACGGATGGACAGCAGCAGTAGCGTCAACAGCTCCCACGGACTGTCTGGCGAGAAGAACAACAGCAACAGCAGGAATGTGCCTCACGAAGACGCCAAGACAAACGCGATGCCAGATCTCCCAACCTCCCCATTGCGACGCCGCCAACGCCCGCCCAGCATCTTCATCCAGGACGACGATGTGCATGACCACGTTAATGCAGTGTAAACGCATTTGATCCTGCTCTCCTGTCTAACTGAGTGTTGCGTGCATCTGATGAGCTGTTGTGAGAGTGGGTACGTGGCTTGGAAATGAACCACTTGACGCATATGTGACCTTCCTGCATGTGGAGCGAATGGCTGGCTACTGGGCTTCGTGGATGGTTTGCTGGATCTCCCTCCGTGACTTTGAGCGCCGCTGGACAGCTCGCAAATGAATCGACGCGATGTCCCGATTTCGGTCGCGTGGGAGAGTTGAAGAGAGCGCGTGCTTGGCGAGCCCGAGCTTCGATGGCATCCGCAGAGGCGCGAGTGGCGCTGTGGTCTTCGCGTTCGCCTGTGTGCTCGATGGCGGCTTACTCTTCTGTTCTATCCGTGCTGGAGTGACCACAGACTCGGGCGTGTTCCTCACATTCACGGAGCGAAAGCTACAGATAGACAAACAAACAAGGTAAGAAGGCAGCTGGACAACTAACTACATTGTGATAGCAAAGCGAAAGACTAACGTACAGTCCCGGCTCGGAGAGATGCCTCATGAGACGCAATGGACGCGATCTCGGCAGCTTTGGCGCCGGCTCGGCGGCTTTCTGGTCACTTGGTGCCACCAGGATGTTCTTCCACGAGTTGGCGCTTCGGAGCTCTTCTTCCTCCAAGTTGTCGCCCGATGGGTCGGATTCCGAGCCAACCGAGCCGTCTTCTTCCGCCTCGTACTCTGCGAGAACGTCAACGGGGAGCGCCGCCTCGATCTCCTTGAGCAGGTCTTCCGGGTCGGATAACGAGAGCAACGCCGTCATGCTGTCGTCAGCGAAGAGCTCGTCAAACTCGGATGAGAAGCTGAATACTGATGGTGCTGCTGGGGACGCTGGTGTTTGCGGTAGGAACTGAGAAATGGACACTCGAGCCGTCTGCTTTGGTGGCGAGTGCGCGGCTGGAGCTCTCAGACTCAGCTCATCGACGCTGACTGGCGCGAGTACCGACCGCAGTGGGGCCAGGCGAAGCTTGTTGTCGGCCGAGCGTGGACTGAATGCCGGAGCCAGCGGAGAAGGCAAGCTGGACAAGCTCATCGAGCCGGCCATATGTGGATTCTCACTCTCTGAGCTAGCTGCGAGAGCCTGACGTGACAACTCAAGGGCAGCTTCAGCAGCTAACACGGCGCTGGCAGCCGCGCGGTCCAAGTTGATCACCTGGGAGAACGGCAGCATCGCGTGGCAGAATTTGGTGCCGGCCATGCGCAAGTCGAAGGGCGTGAAGTGCTGGAGGCTGCCCAGGATCGCAGCATTACCACCACCAGCACTTCCAGTCGAGTCGCTCTGCTGCTTCTTATTGGTGCCAACACCGTAGAACGACGCCTCGAGCGTGAAACTGTGGAGCACCTCGGCCTCCTTCCAGACCACGACACGGCCCGTGCCTTTCTTCGAGCCACTCACGGAAAACGTGCAGTCTGGTAAACTATAAAACCCGCCGCGCTCGGAGCTGCTCGTCTTTTCCAGCAAGTGTGGGAACAGCCGCAGCCGCGCAGCCTCGGTCCGGCAGCTAGGCTCAAAGGGTCGACAGCCATAGAGAAACATGCTGCGCTTGCGGCTGTGGCCGTGGATGTCGCAGTACAAGCTGATTGGCCGCGTCGTCTTCATGGACAGGATCGCGTTCTTGGTCGCTAAAATTGTCGGATGCAAGTCGGCGGACGGGTTCATCCAGCGGCGATTCAGGTCTGTCCCCGCCAGCGAACACCGGTAGTTCCCATGGACGACGCCGTCGGGGTTGAGCATCGGGACGACCTTGAAGACAAAGTTGTGGCGTAGATATCGCGCTTCGAGTGAGTTGCCGGTCAGGAAGTCGAGGATCCCGTGCATCACGAGGCTGCTATTGCTCTCACCCGGATGCACTCGTGCCGTCAAGAAGATTCCCGTGCGCTTGGTGGCGTACGGCTGGTCCTGGGAGTCCTCGTGGCTGAAGTCCGTGATCGTGAGCAGATCGCAGTTGTTGCCCGCGATCGTCTTGCACAAGATGCGGCGCTTCACGTGCGCACTCCGGTCCGGGTCTCGCTGCAACGAGAGCAGGAACCGCTGGAGCTTGGTGTACGTGTATGGGTAGCAGTGCGCAAAGTACACGACCAGGTTGCCAGAATCATTACCAGGAGCTTCATTAATGACTGGATACTGGAACTCGTACACGAATGAGAGCGTGTAGTAGTTGAGCACTTTGCCCGTCTTGCGGCTGCGGTACGTGTCGGTGTTCTTAAAGTAGCAGACATTCGTACCCGCGTGGTGCCACCCGCGTCTGCTGGTCGTGGGTCCGTCCAGGTAAACCGTGGGCAGCATGCCGTCGTTGTACAAACTCGCCTTCTTGAGCATGTTGCGGATGTTGAAGCGCACGCGAAGACTGCTGTTGCTGGTGGCAGAACTCGTTTCCTGTTGTCGGAATGTTGCACCAGTGGCGAGCAGTGTCGTGCGGAAGAAGTACCACTGGATGTGGCCGTGCGTGTTCATGTCCGTGTCGCAGTAGATGTCGTACTCCATGTCGGCTTTCACGAAGAACGCGAACGGCGGCTGCGCGTTGGCTGACGAGGTCCCGAGGGCCGCCGCACCCAGCAGCTCATTGCTGGACGCGTAGTGGCGGCCGTTGACGCGATATACGCGATCCAGATTGCCGCTCTCGAAGAGCGCATTGAAGCCCAGGTCATCACAACTGCTGTTGTCCAACGGAGCTCTTGTGACGTCAGTCTCCTTGCTGCGCTTGTACACGAGCCGCGTGTCGATACCGAAGCCGTGGCGCTGGGTCTGGAAGACCTCGTTGTGGGTCATGTACTCGCTCAGCAGACGACACATCTTGGGGCGTTCGTGGTCCGGAGTCGGAGACGCGTCGCGCTTCCTCCCACCACCAGAGAGCGAGCCAAATGACGACAACGACGTGTCCTCGAACTCCTCACTCGAGAGTTCCATGTGCGGCAGTGAGTACTGGAAGCCCGTGCGTGTGGGCGTGTCGGACTCCTCCCATTGATCGTCTGGGGGGAGTGAGATGAGTGGCAGTGGCGGCGGCGGCGTGCTGTACAAGACGTTGCGTGAGCGCCGCCGCACGAGCTTGGACAACGAGACGACGGTCTCGTCCGGCGTGTTGTTGTTCTTCATAGTCATGCGCGCGGCGGACTAGCTCACTCAACGCCTGATGAACTCAGGGTGACGAAGGCATCGGATGTTTCTGAGTGCTGCTGTTGGTGGTCGTTGTTAAAGAGAGAGCGCATGACAAGGTAACAAAATGGCATTCCAAAGTCTATTCATAGACGCACACTTGATGTATTAATAGCGCCACTAACTGCACATGGCCTTGACAGAATCTTGGCATGCAGGCACCAATGATCGCTGATGAAGTCAGAGCTCCTTGGCTTGCGATGGCTGGCTGGGTATGAAGTGACGGTCGCTTAGGCGGTCGCGAAGAGCACGACGGCCATCTGGCCGATGTAGAAGTAGAGGAACTTGGACTGCTCGTGCGTGACGTAGCACGCCACGTTGCGGCCAACGCAGCAGTGCCAGAGCATGCCGTGGTACTTCTGCTCAAAGTGCGTCTTGACCTTGGCCGCGATCTGCTGCTCGTCCACCTCCGTGTCCATCGCGTGCTGCGCCACGGCGATGACCTCGTCCTGCAGCTCCTGCTCCATCGTCGACGTCTTCACGACGGGCTTGACGTTCCCCATAGCTTTTCCAACTCTTTGTCTCTTTGGCTAATAAAGAGCTCTTCAAATATTGACAGCAGAATCAATACATTCACTCCTGCGACCTTTTAAGATCCCATCGCGTCGCTTCAACATAAAAGTTACTCTACTACTGGGTTGCGCCAAAAAAACAATGGGATACAACATTTCAGGCGTAATTTAAGCGGGCTTCAGGAAGAAAGAGCCGTCATTATCTCGGGAGAACGAGCCAAAATATAATAGCGTTATTAGCGCTTTTATACAATTTTGCCACAAATACTGTAATAACAATATTCTGCGGGTCTTTGCTCGATGTTTGATACTGAGTTGCACCTACAAAATTTGTCATTTAATGATAAAAGTTGTGAGAATGCCAATTCACGTTCCGTTTAGATTAGTAAATGGATGTATGGACCCGATTACTAGGGTATATATATCGCTCTCTAAACGTCGGATAAACCACCAGTTAACTCATCAGAAATAGCCTAGTTTTTAATATCTCCAATCATGCTATTTTAATAGAATTTCCAATATTTTGCAAATAGCGGAAATTCATTTAAAATCGATGGAGAAAAGGAAAAAGCGCAAAACTTTGCTCAATTGAAGCAAATATCGTGGAGTTTCGCTTATACGCGCAGTCTGATAATCTCCTAAACACGATCATGATTGAATTGTATTTGTATATAATGGCCTCAGATATTATTATTCGTGCTCTATAAGCGTTTTTCTTCTCAAATCACCAAATTCTTCGAAGTATCGCTGGGAAGAATACCTTGAACAGAAAATGTCGTTTCGTAATGTTGTCGAGAAAGTCATTTTCTGGCTCATTTGACGCTTGATATCCACAAATATAAAATAAATGAATATCAATAATCTAAGTCGGTCGCTTTTGAGAAGTTTCACCATTGGTTACAACGCGAAAAGTTTTTTAGATTTATATCTCGTCGCCACTTCAAGATAATGGAGCAACAGTACAATGCCATCTCGACGACATTACACGTGGACGCCACGCAGCATCCGTGTTCTTATCGCGATGCTGAGGTCTGCACTCATCTTGGTGATACTGTACAACTATCGTTACTCTATATTTTAATATTATTAAAGCTTATTTTAATCATAACGTTAAAACGTTATGATTATCCTCGCAACTTGAGGGTCCACGTGTTATGTGGACCACAATATGTGAGGATAAAATAAGATAATTAATGTGGTGGACATTCAATTAGCAGCTTGATTTGACATAGTGTGGTCCCCTCCACGGACAACATGTGTACACACGAACATCTTGGTATCCCATTGAACAGGCTAAATCTGAGCTTAAATATGGAAAATAAGCTAATTCTGATCTCAAATAGCTGAAAAAAGGCCAATGACGCAGCATTGAGACGCCATGGACCTGACCCCACAAGAGGCGGCACGCGCGCGCGAAGACGAGGCGGACCGCCACATCGCCGAGCAGAACTATGACGCGGCGCTGGGTTGTCTCGACAAGGCGATCTTCCTGCAGCCAGCCAACACGACGCTCTACGCCAAGCGCGCGCAGGTTTTTTATGAGCTCTGCGACCTCAAGTCCGCGCTTGCGAGTTACCGGAAGCTCTTCTCGATCGACGCCAACCCGCCGCAGCGCGTCAAGGACCAGTTCGCGGCGCTGCTCAACCTGCACGGCTACTCGCTGCTGCGAATGCACGAGCCGCCGGCGATCGCGATCGCGTACTTAAGCGAAGCGATCCAGCTCAACGGCCTCGAGGAGACCTACTGGCTGCACCGCGCACTGGCACACATCCAGGCCAACTGCTTTGACAAGGCGCTCAAGGACGTGGACCACTGCATCTGCCTCAACGCGCGCGATGTCGAGTACTTTGTGCTGCGCGCCAAGCTCCACTGGCGCCTGCACATGCACGACCGAGCCAACAGCGACATCCAGCGCGCGGCCAAGCTCCAGCCAGACCACCCAGAGGTCATTGAGCACGAGCAACGGCTTCGAAAAGAGTCCCAGTCGATCTACGAGCAGGCCTGCAGACACGCGATGCTGCGCGAGTTCGCTGACGTGATCAAGTGTCTGAACAAGGCCGCCGAGATCTCGCCCGACGAGACCAAGTTCTTTCTACTTAGGGCGTCAGCGTACAGAGAGCTGGGCGAGCACCACGCCGCGCTCAAGGACGTCGAGAAGGCGCTGGGTCTCCATAGACGCAAGATGGAGCTACAGGCTCAGAAGAATAGACACACAGTGAGCCATTCAAGAGAGAGCGACTCCAGTGCTGACCCAGAGCCACCACTATTACCAGGAGCTCTTCCGGTGGTCGACAGATCAAAGGAGTACAAAGAGATCGCCATTCAGCGCAACCTCATCCTCACGGACATTGCCCTGCTGTTCCTGTGCGGCAAGGCCTTCCAGCTGGCACTCAACGCGTTCAACCAGGCAATCCGAGGCGAAAGTGAGCTAGCTGAGCTCTTCCTTGAACGGTACGAGAGCCCCAGTCAGTTTATCAACCGGGGTGACGCATATCGAGGGCTCAACAACTTCCAGGCGGTGAGTGTGAGGCTCTCGGAGAGGCTCTAGTACCTATATTAGCTAATGTAGGCTAATTCCCCTGTTTTTTTGTAGGCACTCGCAGATTATCACCACGCGCTCGAGATGCTCCCAGACAATCGCGACATCAAGTCGCGCGTGGCTGTGATCCACTACCAGTTCGGCATTGAGCTCTTCAACCGCGCACAGTTTGAAAAGGCAGAGCTGGAGTTCTGCAACGCAATCGCTCAGGACGCGCTGGTAGCAGAGTACCACGTGCGCAAGGGCGATGCGGCGCGTTACCTTGAAAAGCACGAGGCTGCGTGCGCAAACTACCAGCGGGCTCTGCAGCTAAACCCACACGACCAGGAGACCAAGGTATGGAGGCCGCATTTGCACGATGCAATAACGAAGTATGGCTTGTAACTCACGGGTATCATGTTATTGTTTGTAGAACAAGCTGCTTCAGTACGCTGTTAAACCATTATGCACCTCGTCGAGGCTTCCAGCGCCTCGGGCTTCAGGCAATCAACTTATAGACGACTCGCACAGCTCTATGGCCTATCGACTTGGGAATTCCTCACCGCCGCGTCCGCGTACACGCTCTGAGTCGTCGGCAACAGCAGCTGCGGCAACCGCAGCCAACCGAGTCGAAGACGCGAGAAAGTCGTACGAGAAGAAGAACCAAGCCGTCCAGGAGCTCTTTCGCAACCGACCAGCCATGCCGATCGCCAAGAAGAATACGTAGGGTGGGCTTTGATACAGAGCCAGACGTCGTACACTAGGTCATTATTTAAATATCCTTGTAGATGAGGTCGTACTGCGGGATGCGCGAGCGCTCGATCGGACAGTTCACGATCTGCTTCCCATGCTTGGCACCGCGATAGATCACCTGTGCGAGCACACTGTTATTAGCCACCTCACACTGCCACATCATAAAGCACATACGATTGTCTGGCTAGTAAGTGCGCACCTCCACGAGGTCGATCAGGTCCTGTTTTATTCGGAACGCGCCGATGAACTTGGTGTGGTCGGGCGTGCCGTAGTCGACCTTCATGTGCTGGCCGTTGAAGAAGAAGATCGTCGCGGGGATGAGCGAAATGTCAAAGTACTGGCAGTATATCGGCACGAGTTCCGCCTCCACGAGGAAGATGCGCGCCATGCGCGAGAGCTCGCGCTCGCACTTGGCGAGCTGGCGTTGCGTCCATCATTGACAGACACATGTTCACACAAATAATTGGGTCAGGCGTGGGTTGTCCTGTATGGCGAATAAGCGCACTATAGAGAGACGTACGATGTCGTCCTGCTGCATGCAGACGATGTCCGTGGCGCGGCCGAAGCGCAGCACCACCACCTGGTCCTTCGTGATCCGAATCGCGTCGTCCAGCGCGGCCTTCGTCGTCAGCTGCGTCAGCAGTAGCGACGCCATTTTCAAGTGAAGAGCTCAATTATGTTAAACCTCTTTATATGCAATACCAGTATATAGAGGTTTATAGGTGCTGATAATTGAGGCAGCAATTCATTTCTGAATTGCTGCCTTTTTTGGCGGGAAACGAGCGTAATTTGCTCTTTTCTGGCGCGAGCCGTAGCTGTTGTGCCATTTGCAAGGAAGGTCCGCTCTCCACAGACTGAGAAGCTCCCCCACGCGAAGCAAGAGAAAGATAGCAGACAGAATCAAGATGGTGAACCTAACGAACAACGCGGTGGCGATGCTCTACAATAAGGAGGTGCCCGACGGCTTTGAGCCGTGGCTCCAGGTCATCGACACGAAGAAGATCAAGCCCGCCAGCGGAACCGGTGGCGACCGCTACAGGTACGATCGACCCCCCTGGGCACTGTGCGGATGCAATGCGTGGTGATGTTGCTTAGCTTATTGGCCATGAGCTCACTCTTTGCTGTGTTGCTTGTTTTGTGCGTTGCTGCTACGCAGAATCGTGCTTTCGGATGGCACGTCGTTCATCAGTGGCATGCTTGCTACCCAGCTGGCTCCTGTGAGTGTAACATGCTTTTGTATTTGCAAGTATTTATTTTTTGGCTCACTGCCACGAAGCACGCGTACTAACGCTGTTATTCCGTTTTGCATCGTGCCTGCAGCTTATGGAGAGCGAGAGCTTGAAGGTGAACTACGTGGTGCAACTGAAGGATTACATTGGTAACGACGTGCAGGGGCGCAGGTAAGCACACCCACCCATGGCTTGCGTGCCGTGCTTTCATCAACCTGACTCATGCTCTCTACTTATGCTTGTGTACATACAGAATCCTCATTGTGCTAAGCATCGGGGAGATCATCCCTGGCTACGAGCGCATCGGCTCGCCTCAGAGCATTGAAGGCGCCAAGGGCGCACAGGTTCCACCAGCCACCACCAGCGCGCCACCTACGCTGAATGCCCGCCCTCCACCACAGCAGGCTGCCGCCCAGTCTGGCTACCAGCAAAACCCCATCTACAACGCCCCACCAGCGGCCCAAGCACCACAGACGTACAACAATGCGCCAAGCTACGCGCAGCCGGTGAAGCCCGCTGCGTCCACATACAACCGCGGCCCCGTGGTGCGCCAGGACCCAAACGTCCGCATCTCGGACATTCACAGCCTGAACCCGTACGCCGGCGGCCGGTGGACGATCAAGGCGCGTGTGACGACCCGCGCGCCGATCAAGAACTGGACGAACGCGCGCGGACAGGGCAAGCTCTTCAGCTGCGACCTGCTGGACTCGAAGGGCGGTGAGATCCGCGCGACGATGTTCAACGACGCCGTGGACAAGTTCTACGAGCTGCTGCGCCCCGGCAGCGTGTTCTACTTCACGGGCGGCAAGATCAAGATGGCGAACCGCAAGTTCTCGAACGTGGACAACGACTACGAGGTGAGCTTTGACCAGAACTCGGAGATCTCGCCCGCACCCGAGGACGGGCAGATCTCGCAGATGCAGTTTGCGTTCAAGAAAATCGCGATGATCGAGTCGCTCCCAGCCGATTCGAACGTGGACGTCATTGGCGTTGTCACGACGGTCGGCCCCGTGAGCGAAATCATGTCCAAGGCCGGCAAGCAGCTCTTCAAGCGCGACATCTCGCTCGTGGACGACTCGAACGCCGAGATCAAGCTCACGATCTGGAACGAGCAGGCACGCGAGGACTGCTCGAGCTGGACGAACAACGTCGTGGCGATCAAGGGCTGCCGCGTGAGCGAGTACAACGGCCGCTCGATCAGCTCGGGCTTTGGTTCGAGCTTCACCGTGAATCCGACGATCCCCGAGGCCGGCCACCTGCTCAACTGGTTCAACACTGGCGGCAGCTCGACGGCGACCAAGTCGCTGAGCTCGGGTGGTGGTGGCATGGGCGGCGGCATGGGCACGTTTGCTGAGCGCGCCGTGGTGAGCGACATCAAGGCGAAGCAGCTTGGCTTTGGCCAAAAGCCCGACTACATCACCGTGAAGGGCACGGTGAACTTCATCAAGCACGACACGGGCGTGTACTACCAGGCGTGCACCAAGTGCCAGAAGAAGGTCGTGCCGGACGTGGCGCAGAACTTCACGTGCGAGAAGTGCCAGACGTCGTACAAGACGTGCGAGAACCGGTACATCCTCTCGGTCGTCGTGCTCGACCACACGGGCTCGACGTGGACGACGTGCTTCAACGACCAGGGCAAGGTCGTGCTGAACGGCCGCACGGCCGACGAGATTGGCGAGCTGCGCGAGACCAACCCGGCACAGTTTGAGGCCGCGTTCAAGGAGGCTTTATTTAAACAGTATGTGTTCCGCCTGCGCATCAAGGCCGAGAACGTCCAGGAGGAGCTGCGCGTCAAGGCCGGCGTCGTGAGCCTCGAGCAGATCAACTACGTGACCGAGTCCAAGGACCTGCTCGCGGCCATCGCCCAGTACAACTAGGGTGGTGACTCAGTTCAGGACAAAAGCTTTGGATATATAGGGAACACACGCAGTGAGTGGCGTTGAGGAGAGTTCGCCAAGAAGACCCCAGGCAGGTAGGCAACTTGAGGCTGCCTTTCGATACCATGAGCTGGAAAACGAATGAATCATCTTTGTCAGAGGGTGGTGAGTGTGTCTGTCTATTGGAGGTGAGGCTACCGCTTGTAGCTCGCGGTCTTTGGCCGCTGCTGCTGGCGTACTGGTTGCTGTGCTGCTGATACTGCTGGTGCAACTGAAACCGTTGGCTTGTGGCGATCGTTCTTGAGCTCGAGCTCGCGCCGCTGGATGATGTAGAAGGGCGTGTTCTTCTGGATGAATGGCGCCGAGGCAAAGACCCCAGCCGCGCGTGGTCCGTCGTGGGTCGTGGCCTTGCCGATCGCCGTGCGGAACGGGCCAGCGATCCACTTGAGCTTGCTCTTCTGGCTCTCGAGGAGCTCGCGCTCGCCCGCACTCACGTACGGCGCGTCGTTCACGACCGAATAGAAGTGCTGCTCCTCGTCGTCGCGTAGCTTGTTGAACTTGCGGATCGCGCAGTAGGGCTTTTCGAGTTCGTTCTTCTGCGGCACGCGCACGCAGCGATGCTGCTGTTGGCTATGTGAAGAGGACTGGTGGGGCTTTTGGTTGCCCGAGCCAGAATGGTCCACCTCGGGACGACCGCCTCCAGAATCGTTCACCTTGTTGCCTGTACCTCGACGCCGTTGGCTCTGTGGTTCGATTCGGTTGTTGTCCTCTGGTGGGGATGTGAACGCTAGCTTTGAAAAGAGACTCGCTGTTGTGATCCTTCGTATCGTCTCCTGCTGATGGACGTCTTCTTCTATGCGGACATCCTTGGAAGTGTCCTCACCAGATGGACGGATCGATGCCGATGGGTACGCGGACCGCGATGTCTTGATCGTGCGGATTGGCTGGGTCACTTTGGATGCACTGCGAGATGGACCAGCGGACACGGGACGACACCTCTTGGGAGACGTTCTGCCTGACGTTGCAAAGTGTCCATCGATGGTGGATTTGTTGAGGACATGGTCACTATGTGGCAGTCCTCCACTGGCGGACACTTTACTGCTGTTCGTGGTCGAACTGCTATGAAGCACCGACTTTGTCTGCGCCTGGTTGAGTCGGTCCTTCAACCGCGACGAGCCACTGATCGCCGCCACGTAGCTCCTGTCAATGTGCGCGTGGACCTTGAGCTCCTCGTATTTCGCCAATACAAAGTTCCGCAGCAACTTGACGCTCTCTGGGTACTCTTTTGAGATCGAAAAGTGCGATCCGACGCAGTTGCCAAACTCGATGAGCATGGGGCCGCGACTGCTGTCGAGCAGCACGCGGTACCGGTTCGCGCCCGTGCTCGCGATCTCCTCGTCCAGGTCCCACTTGCTCTTGCAATTGACGAGGAACTCGCGGTGCGCAACGCTCGTGAAGAGCGCGTGGCATGCGAGCTCCAGTCGGATGCAGCACTTGGTCTCCCCACGCTTGGAGAGATACAGACTGTGACTCAGCTCACCGCCTCCTCGATGGCGGTGCGTGGCCGCGGGCTTGGTGCCCGCACGCGCCGAGTTGGTCTTGGCGCCATAGTCCCGCGCGTGGTCGCTCGAGTGGGAGACGAGCCCCGTGTTGCCCTTGGGGACCCAGCAGCGCTCCTTCGAGCCAAATACGAAGAAATCCCCCGACTTGGTGTCCAGGAGCACGTCGCTCGAGGTGGACTCTTGTAAGTGTTGGTGGTTTGGTGGTGGCGATGGTGGGATGACCTGGATGTCGTCAATGAGACTGCCTCGTCCTTCGTTGTTGATGACCCGGAAGTGCTCGCCGCCCGTGGAGCATACGAACGCGAGCAGGCCGGCGCCAATGCCGCTCGCAAAAACACACTTGCCCGTCATCATGCACATCTTGGTGAGTAGCGCGAGCTTGCGCATGCCCGGGGCCCATGGCAGCGCGCTCGAGTCGCCGTCCACGAGCACAAAGTCGAGCAGATCAAAGTTCGTGATGCTCTGCGGGGTCGTGAACTTCGAGTGCATCTCAAAGAGGAACTCGTCGAGCTCGTTGCGCGCGCGTTCCTGAAGTTTGACAGAGAGAGCGATACGTCAGTGTACTGGAGTGAAAGTGCTACTGAGGCTGAATTCGTAGTATATATCAAGACTCACCACGAGCTCGACGTCCGTCACCTCGGTCTTCTCGAGCTCCTTGACCACGCGCAGCACGTGCTGGCGGAACTTGTCGAAGCGCTCGAGACCGCGTTTGTTGCCCACTGGGTACGCGTTCACGAGCAGCACGCGCATGGCGACTTCACCCTCTAGACAGAGTCAATCAGCTTTGGACTTGCAAAGGCCCGGGCTTTCGCAAGAAGAAGCCCAGAAATAGCAGCGACGCCGCTGATCTCTTCAGCCACAAGAGCGTTGACTTCCCAGTATTCGCCCTAATTTTACATGATTGGGCGAGCGCGCAGGACTCGGGAGCGATGGCTCACGGTGCTGCTGCTGCTGGTGATCGTGTTACAGCTGCGCCGCCGCCGCAGGCGTATCCGGAATGGCCCGAGGGCCTCGGCGACCCTCAGCCTCACGTTGTTGATGGCTCGAATGCGCAGAAGGCGTCTGGGAGGAGCAGGAAGGAAATCATCGCCCAGTTCCGCGCCAGACAGCCAACGACAGCAAACGCCTCGAGTCGTGTGCCAAAGACGAAAAATCCCCATACCAGAGACTATGAAGACGCACAGTTCCCAGTGGTAGGCTGGTTCTTATATACCTGAGGTGTTAGCCTATATGATATGTTGGTTGACTGACTGTCGTATTATTGCGTAGCGCAAGTGCAGCGTCCAGGTCCATTGTCACCGTGGGAGGGCGTCCAAGAAGTGCCACAGCTGCGCCAAGTACGATCTCAAAGTCTCGTAGTGCCCATATTGCTCAGGCTTGAGAAGGTCTGAGCCAGAAAATCTCTTGATATGATGTGCTGGCAGGTTTGATGAGCAAAAGGCGGGCTACTACTGCGACGCGTGCTTCGACGCGCATCATCCAGCGTACCGCCTCGCGCATTCGTGGATCCCCATCGAGGATGACGTCAACCAGTACCAGGAGTGGGCCGCGCACATCACCAGGTAACCTCACAAAGCCTCTACTTAGTCTCCACCAATCACTCTTTAAACGCCTTGAGCTTGTGTTCCTAGACTCAAGCTCGAGCAGGATGCCCAGGAACTCCAGTTCTTGCTCTCTGAGACCCAGCAGTTCCTACAATATCCACGAATCTCCTCAGTGACTGAGCCACCACCGCCCACGCCACACGGTTCGTCCAAGACAGCAAGACGCAAGCTGTCCACTCTAGTGATCCCACCACCATTCAAGCAGCAGCCCCCACCAACCGCTGACCCTCCTCTCCACAAAGCCTCGGGTGAGATCGACTTTCGCGCAACGTATACGGCGATGGCGTCGCTTCAGGGCACGCTCCGAGGGCTCATCGAGCAGATCCACTCGGAGCTCGAGCGCAGGCCACCGCTGACGAAAACCGAGGCGCTGCTCAAGATCCAGCGCATGTGGAAGCTCCGAGCCGCACGCAAGCAGCTGAGGGCGCTCGTGCGGTCCGTGTACGCGAGTTTTCAGGACCCACTCACGGGTGAGACGTACTACTACAACAGCAAGACCAATACGACCCAGTGGACCAAGCCCAAGGCTTTGGACGACAGCGAAGAGCTCCAGGAGGACAAGAGTATCCACATGAAGAAGACAGACTCTGTCAGTAGCCAGAGAGAGACACTCAAAGTCAAGCGAGTCTTTAACTCACGAGAAGAACAGGAGCTGGACGCTGTACTTAAGATTCAGGGCATGCTGAGGACCCACAAGGCGCGGGTCCACATGCGCAAGCTCATCTCGTCCACTTACGAGAAGATCTGGGACGCCTCGAGTGCGCGCTTCTACTACCACAACACCAGGAGCAAGCAAGTAAAGTGGGACAAGCCTCGATGGGTCAACGACGCCGACCTGCTAACGCCACGCTCAAGGCAGCAACAGGTGGACGAAGAGCTCAAGCAGCACAGGCTCGAGGCCCTGAGGCTCGTGATGACGGAAGACTGCGCGGCGACGATGCTGCAGCGCGCTTATAGACGCAAGAAGGGCTTTGAGAGCCTCGTGAAGCTCTGTCGCCAGGTCTACGAGCGCATCTTTGACCCCAGTGCGAACGCCTTTTACTACCACAACACGCGCACGAAGGAGACCTCGTGGGACAAGCCTGCGATCTTACGAGGTGTTCACGTGGACGTCTTTACGCCACGCACGCGACAACAGCAGCTTGAGCGCAGTGCGATGGTTATCGCCGCCGCGTCATCGCTTGATAAGGAGCCAAAGAAGAAGAAGAAGACAGTGAGTGTCCATCATGAGTGGACGGAACAGCAGGCGGCTGCGTGTCTTCAGGGACTCTATCGTACCCGTCAGGCCAAGCGCCAGCTGGACACGCGGCTCGCACAAGTGTACAGGAAGGTGAAGGATGCGGACTCGGGACGGTTCTACTACGTGAACCTGATGACCCAGGCCGTGAGCTGGGAGCCGCCGGCATTGCTGCTCAAGTCCAGCATCGACGTCGACGAGTTCCAGTGATCCCTCCAGTGATGACCTCCTGGTCGTGAGTGATGGTCACGTCAACGATCTATTCCTGAGATTGGAGCTCCAAGGCTATAGATAGACCAACTGGTGGAGCTCACTCAAGGGTCGCTCATTCAAGACCAGCGCTTATAAGATAGAGCACCATGCACAGTGCTGGTCTATTGAGCCTCGCATGCGCTGCTGGGCTGCTGCTATCGTCCACGACCCAGGCCCAAGCACTCGACTCGGTGGTGTGTGGCGTGGACGAGATCCAGTTGGCCTCGGACGGGACGATCGAGCTCGAGAAGCTCCAGCTTGGCGCGCGCGTGACGCCCAACCACACGCTCAACGGCTCTGTGAGCGAGGACGCGTATCAGTTCTACCACTTGTGCATCTTGCGCCACGAGCACGAGCACCAGATCAACGTCAACCTCACCGTCGTGACTGTAAACGGTGAAGCGAACGACGCCAACCTGTACGTGTCGAGCGAAGAGCTCTATCCGCGCATGGGCCACGCGTCGTGGATCGCCCAGCGGCCTGGCAGCGACGCACTCAAGCTCTTCACGTACCTGGACGGCTTCCCACGCAAGAACGAGGCGCTCAACCGGACGATCCCGCTGCACATCGGCGTCTTCGGCGTCTCGCGCGCCAATGTGAGCTTTCAGCTCACAGTCTCGGTCTTGGATCTCCCAGTCTCGCAGGATATCATCGAGAGGGAGCAGTTCTATACCAAGCAGCACGAGCGCGACCATGCGCGCTTTGGGGGCGTTCTTGCAAAGCACTCGCAAGGACGTAGGCGACTGCGCTCGGAGAAATAGGAACGCAGGGGATCTGTCTGTATGGGAATGCAATAGAAACGAGCGAGCTTATAGGAAACTAACAAGCATTATTTGACGCCGTTCTGGTTGTGCATACTGATATTTTACAACGTCAACTTGCTTGTTGTCTCATCCACAAGGAGACCAGCGGCATGCTCAATGTCATCCTATGTAACACTAATGTCATACAAATGACACGAAGAATCATAGAGACTAGTCCAATGAATCAGTCGAATAAGGGTAGCTTTCTTCCGCAAAGGGTGGTGTTAAAAAACACCAGGGGGGATGAAGCATTTGCTCCGAATCGCAAAGAGCTCAAGAGCTCAAATCGCAATCTGAAGAACAAACGTTGT